>WBNO01027775.1:114970-189203 GCA_013400575.1 Peucedramus taeniatus | reverse complement strand
TTTTTTTTTTGTGTACACAAAAACTAGCATGTTTAGCTCAGTTGTTATCCTTCTTGGTAGAGATACCAAGCACTGAAAGAATATGGGAATGAACCTTCTTCTAGGAAGTACTCTAAGGGTCAGTACTGAGAAGTTTGGTAAATATTATTTCTAAGGCTCATAAACGTGCCTGGGAGCAGGCAGCTGGTTTTAGCTTTGTGCATTAGTAGAGTATACTGGTGTCCAGCACTGCTGGTTTTTTTTCTTGTAGTAAAGAAGCAAATTCATTTTTAGTCTTTTTGAAAAGTAAACCCACTGCTTTAATTACCAAACTTCTGATAGAATGTTCTTGAATCCTTATGTTGCTTGTATATATAAGTATATATGTAAAAATATTTAGGTGTATATATACAAACACATGTATTTCAGCTATCTCCTTTAGACATGAGGAATACACCACTCCTAATCAGACTGAAAAATCCCAAAAAACAGTTTCTTGACAGAGTTGCCTGAGGCTCTTGCAAAAGAGGGACTCTCAAAACATATTTTTAAAATATTTTTAAAAAAGACAGATTTTCCGAATCTCAGGAATAGATTTTCAACTGCCTGATTTGGCTTGAAATGAGTTGGCTGAATCAGTTTCTTTTTCTTTTAAGTAAGTCTATAAAGCTTTGATGAATCTGGCTCATTGTTTAGCACTTATCTCATGAGTAAAGCTTGAGAGGTTTGGCTTGAAACTTACCAAATCACATCTTTGGAAAATGGCCCGAGCCTATTGATTTATCTGAAAAAAAAAAATCCAGAGCAAAATACAACTAAAAAACTCTGATCCAGCTTAGTGAATAAGTCCCTTTCAGATCTATAGAGCTCCTACTGAATGAGCACATCCATTTCTCACCATTTGTCAGCCTTGCACTTGATGGAACTGTAGGGCTGAGAGGGACTGGGAGAGGTCACCCAGTCCCAGCTTCAATCCAGGGATCAGCTGTACCAATGCAATTTCTTTCAGGTAATAGTCTGACTTCTTGAAGTTACTCAAGACAGGAGACTTAGAACCTCCCAGTCTGTCTGGCCCAGGGTATTGCTGTGCCTTTAGAAAATAACTCCTGTTTAATCTTTCCTGCATCAGTTTTCTCTCATTAATTCTTGTCCTAGCCACTGCAGCAGAAGGAAACATGCTCTTTTCTGCAGTAAATGTTTTTGTATTTGAAGGGTGATATTACATTGCCTTGTCTCAAACTTTCCTTTTAATATATGGGACTCTTGTCTCCACCATGTTTTTCGAAAAACTTTTTACTGTTTTTTTGCTTCTCTGGAACTACTTACAGTAGAATCATTCACATTTTAACAGCTATGTCTCCTGCTTAAAAACAGATGCTTTTCCATTAATGACAGTGGTGTCTGCAGCAGATACATCTAAGATGCTACTGAAAAGCTCTAATCCCAAGTGAAAACATACTCTGGGTGGCTCAGACACCATTTAATAAATGATGCTGTGTAGATTTGTTCAATTAACTCACAGTTGAATCCTCTCTCATGCATTTTCTGCTGGCAGGAAGGCTTTGTGTGCTGCTTTCTTTTGCTTGGGTACCTGGCAGAGGACAAGTTTTGGGGCTGCTTAACTTTGCTGAGCTCTGAGTGCAGAGCTCTCGAATAGCAAACTGGATTATAGTGCCTCATGCACATCCGAAGAATTAAAGTAGGTAAGGTCTGACTACAGAATCTTTTCTTAGTTGGAGGAGGAAAAAGAAACGTTGAGTTTCCAAGACAAGGAGTTGGCAAGGGGGAAGTATTTGCAATTTAAGGCATTTGATCTGGAAGTAAATGGGAAAAAATAAACATTAGACCTCAGGAGATCAATTTTATGAGTCAGGTTTAAAAAGTACTCAGTCTCCTAAACATGATTATTTTAATATGTATAAGGTAAAGTGTGCATAAGATTTAAAATCATAATCCATTTCCTTTTATTATCTTTAAGGAATAAACTGTTTGTACAAGCTGAAATAAGGTAACTAATATAATGAGGATTATGCTTTTCTGTATGTTATGAATGTAATAAATCCTCTGTTAAAAAGGCGTTATCAAGTCAATCTTTCCCTTTTATTAGATGACATTTAGTAGAAATTTACTTTGATGTCAATTTTTCTGTTCCTTTTACTGTGTTTTGGGCTACTTGGTAAGAGAAAAGCCTCTTCCCCTTCAAATTATTTTTTGTCCCTTGTCTAAATGATTTTTTCTCCCTTGTCTCTTGATTTTTGCAAATTGGGGTTCTTGCCTCGTGACCACCAGAAAGAAGGTGTGAGGCAGCTGGGTGAGCTGTTTGTGTTCATGAACTTGATGCATTTTTACAAAGTAGTGAAGTAGTCCAAAGGGGAGAGGAAAGACAAGGAAGGTGGTTCGTTTGCTGCACACCGCTGCTTTTTTTTGAGCTCTGCTGTAATAGGTGCAATAGGTGAACACCTGGTGATTTTTCCCACCTGTGCATCTGAGAGAGGCTGGAGATCAGTCCAGGGTATAGTGCAGTAGAGGGGTGTGCTGTACTGCCAAAGGAAAACCATTGCAAGACAAGCTGACAATGATGGACAACATTTCCAGTTGATCATGACAGAATCCTCATGTGGTAGAGCTGTTTTCTTTTCACTCTCCCTCCTGACCCTTTCCAGTATAGGATTTTGAACAAACTTCCCGATCTTTGGAAGTGCAAAGTGATTCCGCAGTCAAAAAGTCAAAGTAGTTGATGGCAGCTGTTGATGAGCAGCTCAACCCCATGCTTCAGTGTAGGATTTGGGTAGAATGTCACAACATAAAGATCTTATAGAAATTTTGCTGAGATGACAACCAGCCCGTCTGGTAATAAAACAAATAAAGTTCACATGGTGGTGGGAAAATGATGGTCACCTCAGCAAACAGGAATATTGGGAACAAGTGTCATCCTTGGGCTGTAGCTAAACATGCAAAAGAGTAGGTAGTGTAGGCACAGAGTTTGTGGTGACTGGGAGTGGGGCTGGGGCCCAGCCTCATCCCTAACTGGCTGCAGCTGTGCAGGACAGGCGAGCAGCACTGAAGGCAATGAGCCATGGAGTGCCCAGGTGCACTGAGCAACCACAGAAGGGAACAGAGGGCACACAGGGGCAGAGCATGGACATGAGGGTATAAAAGGGTGGGCTGAAGGACAAGAAGGGCAGATGCTTGAAGCCTTCTGAAGTGGAAAGGTGTTACTCTGTGTGGGCAGACACCTGAAACATTCTGAAGAGGTATGGGATTACTGTGTTTGGGTTGAAGCTTTCTGAAATTGTGTGATGACACTCTGTCTATGGTGGCCATCTCAACTGTGGCATGTGCTGTGACAGGTAGGGCCAGCCTCTTCAGAAGCCTTCTGAATATTCTGCATGCATTTCTGAGGGAAGTCTTTGAAGACTCCTGTAAGTACAGGAGTATTGGAATGTATTATTTCTGAGAAAGAAGATGGAAATAAAAAAAAAAAAGAAGAAAAAAAGAAAGCTTTTGTCAGCTTTCAGCTGAGATTTTGTCAAAGCCAATGTGATTTAAGGTGCAGTCCTTTAAAATGGATGGTTGTTTTAAAACTGACTGGAGGACTTGCCACAGGAATCATGGTAGTTTCGAAATAGCTCTTCATCAACAGCAAAAGATCAGTTTGTACTGTTACAGTTTCCTTTTTTGCTTCCAGATTTATCAGTTCTCTGTCGGGTAGTCTTTTTAACTGTTTTGATAAATAATTGTAGTTGTGAAGGTTAATGGAGTGTCAGTCCCTTATTTACTCTCAAGTCAGATGTAGTGCATGCTAGTCAGAAGTGTAGGTCATGCTTCATGACCAGCTGACCTTAGTGCTTTAAAGTGTAGTTACAGTCAGATAAATGACTGTAAAAATGACAGGGTCCTATGTTTTCTGTCTTGCTGTGGCTTTTGAGGTCAAATTTAGTTGCATAAAAATATGATATTTCTATTAATTGCCTATAATGCTATAACTTAAACCAGGGTTTGAAAATATGCTGTGTCTCTTTTTGCTTCACATCATCCCTCGTATATCCACACTTTGCAAATGGTACTTAACTATTTTTTTGATGATATGTCTGCAAAGCAGTTCCTTCTTTTGTAGCTGCATTGAATCTTCAGTGCTGAGGGCAGTTGAAAAGAAATAGTCAATAAAGCAAGCAGATAGACATGACTCAGAAAATACGTGGGGAACAGCTATGCTGAATATAGGTGACATTTTAAAGTCACGGTTCTGTTTATCCTCATGTAGTTGGACGTTCTCCTGTTACAGAAGCAGAACACACATACTTTCATCTAAACTTCTACTAATCTGTGTTAAATTAATTCAGCCCTGCAATCAGAAGAACGACCAGCAATTTCCAAAGGTGTTTGTTGCTGTCTGTTTTCCAGTTTATTCTCCGTAGTGTCTTCACTGGATATTGTGTTTCTTTTCAGTAGTGCTTAAGCCCTAAAATAAAATTCAAGATCAACTACCAAAATTTGAGGCATTTTAACAGCTAATTCTGACTGTATTTTATCACTGTGCATAATCTGAGCTCTTAATTTACTCTGTTAATTTCAAGGAAGAAAGTTTTACTTTGTATTGAAGTGAATAATAGCTTGACATGAAAATTAATAAACAGAAGGGCTTGAAATCAAATATGTTCAGGAAGTGAGATTTCCAGAACAGTTTAGTCTTCTGAAAATGTAATCCCATTGTTCATGGAAAATAATTTGTGGAGTTAAATGCAGTTTGCTCATAGGGATCTTCTGAAACTGTTGCTGAGTTGTTCAGTGTTCAGGCCAGCTCCTGTAGAAAACGAATGTGCTGAAATCTGGAAAAGCATGTTGATAATCAAGATTTTAATGGAAAAAAGTTTACAGAAAGATTGGGTATTTCAGGCAGTCCTCAGAAGTTCTCCATTCAGTCACTGGAAATATAATTTAGGTATTGCTGTTTGATTCCATGGGCCTTCCTAATCCAGATTTTCTTCTTTTGTAGGGAATGTTTTGGCTGATTTGGGTAACTGTGGATTATATACCACCAGTCTGGATGAGCATGGGGCTGGGTTCAGACCGGTTCTGAACCGTTCAAACGGGATCCAACCGCATCAGACCAGTTCTGACTAGTTAAAACCTGTTTGGACCAGTCTGAACTGGTTGGATCCAGTTTAGATCAGAAATTGTGACGTAGGGTCATTGTAACATCTTTTGACCATCTATTTTTTAAAGTTTCTCTGAACCTGGAATTACAAGACACTCTAAAATGTTTGAAGAGCAAATCAAATAAATCAAAGTATATCGAGAAGAGCATTATATAAATGTGAGAGTGCAGCCTCCAGTACTGTCAGAGGGGCTGTGAGGAGGACTGGGTGTCTTTCAGAGGGACCAGTCTTATGTGTCTTACTTTTACCTCTTTGTAACACACAAATAAGATCTCAGCATAGTTCCCCCATCACAAGCATGTGATTTTCACTTTTACTTCCCGTAATTGAATATGTCCAGGCAATTTATTTTTCAAATAATTAATCCCCACATACATAAACATATGAAGTTTAAAAAAACTGAAGTCAAGAAATTTTATGTAACTCTTTTGAGTATGCTTAAATATGTATGCTGTAAGGGTAGACACTCGTAGACCAGAATAGAAGGGAAGAGGAAAATAAGAAAACACTTCAAAATGCACTGTAATTTATTCTAATGTATATGAATACATATATATATATATGTGTGTGTATATATATATGAAAAGTGTGACTCAAAACCAAATACCCTGTCTTTGTGTTCACCCCCTCTCTGTGCTCAAGATCTCTGGGTGCTCAATAGAAGGTTTTTAGTTATTTTTCCCTGTTTGATGTTGCTGAGTATAATGAATGCATTGCAGAGAACTTTTTGTTAGAAACCTTCTGCACATCAGCTTAGTGCTGGTAGGAACAGTGGCACCTGGTTGGATCACATAGTGAGACCCAATTTTAATAAATTTAAGAGCAGAGAGAAATTCTGTAAAACCATGCTCTGTTAGCTTAGCAATGCTTCCTCACCATAAAGCAGCCTTACATTCTTTCCAGTCAAAGTGGAGAAAATTGTGCCTTTCTTATTTGGGTTGGGCAGTTCTGTGGGTTTTTCAGCATCGTTTCATGATGACTGAAAACTACAGGGAATACTCAGAAATCAGTGATTCAAAGAGGAATTTGGAGAAGAAGGGCTATTTCCAGCAAAAGTTATTCATTCTCTGCTGATGGTGGGTAGTTGGCTGTGACTGTAGAAGAATTGATGTTCCTTGGGGCTTTTTTGGTTTGTTTGTGAACATGTCATACATCAGTGCACAAAATTAATTGTTAAGGAAAATACGTTGTGCACTTAGTCATCTACAGGAATTTGATTTCTTTAATGAAATGATAAGAAATGAGAATGAATTGCTTTAAAGCTAATAAAGATCATTTGTATTACTCAGAATAATTTAGGTAAGTGATGAGAAAGGAAATTAGCATTTCTGTACAGTTTGCTTACTGTGTAGTTCTTAATCAGGAATGTCACAACATCCCTTGATATCATCTTATCACAAAGGTCTCTTCATAGTAGGCAATGTATGCTGCTGACTGCAGTTTACAGAAACAGAAGAAAGAATAGCTCATGTGCAGAGTGAGAGCACCTGTGAATCTGTCAAAAATTAGAATTTATTAGGGCATTTTGCATCACTCAGCCACAGTCCAAACTGGTGAGGTCTGTGTACATTTTAAATCTTGTTTAAGCTCTGCTTCGGTGAGCTTTAGAATGTGACTTAAGTGGTAAAATGACATCATGCTGCTCCGCGGAGTAGAACATAATATCACCATTTGAGGTGTAGTAAGACCCAGAAGAGTGAACAGGGAATTGGTTCTTGATAACCCTTGGATGCTGAATGTGCTCTGCCTTTCCTGTGCTTTGGAACCTGGCAAGTCAGCTCATGGCGTGTCATGACCTGACCTATGTACAATACTACAAAGGTATTTTGTGGGGATTAACCAAAAAAATTCTGAATAGCTCTTATTATGTTTATGTATCAGTGTTACATTGATTGACTTCTGCTGTATTAATTTTTAATAATTGTCCTGATCTCTTTGGCATTTTTGATCAAATACTGTCCTTTGAAGTGCACAAGGTCCAAATAAGTTTGATCCCTACTCTGTAAGCATGTTCTGTGGAACTGTCTTTCTGTGAAGGGATTTATTCTCTGTTCTTAAGCACAGAATATGTATATTCTTTTCTTTTTATATCCTGTGCAATTCTTCCTCCAAAGGTGAGAAAGCTACTTTGGTTTGCACCAGAATTCTAAATTCTCTTTCACTAAAATTGTGTAATGGTTGTCGGTAGGAAGAAAATCAAGTTACAAAAGAACAGAATAGGTGAAATAAATTTTGGAGGGAAATCAGGTCTGTTAATACCTGTTAAAAAAGATTAAACCAGTTACTGCTTGGCAAAGTCCTGTAATGTTACTTACATTAAGAAATGTAAGAGAGTTTGTAGAAGACAAAGTAAATGAAGTCTGCGAAAAGCAGGTAGCAGAGTAGAGAACTTAGGTAAAAGAGAATCCCTCAGTCCCTTGGGATGGATGATACTCCTTGCAAAAATAAATAAGATGAACATTTTGAACCAAAATAGTTTCTTATTTTTTAATTCCTGTTCTTATGCTGTAGTAAACTCTGGTGGAGACAGTGAGGCTATTTATCAAGTAGCTATTCCATTTTAGTAAAGTTATGTTCTCTGGCCCTTCTTGAAAATGAAAACTTCAGAAGATTGCTTTCAGAAGAAAGAAATAGTGTGATGCTAATTTCTGTGGAGGCAAAGACTATTTTGATGGTTATCATCTTGTAAGTCTTGTTATAATCTTCTGAAAAGCAAAAGAACAAATACAAGTAAAAGTAGATAAATAGATGTGAATTGAGAAGGCTCATGAAAAATACACAACGTGTATGAAGCAGAACATGATTACTTAAAAAGTGTCGTGGATTTAGCTACATACCTGTCTTTCACAGAATTGACGCCTTGAGAGGCTGACCTAGAACAGAGGCTGGATGGAGTTAAAGAATAAAGTAGGGATTTTTTGAAAGGATATCCTCAATGGATCCACCCTGGGCAGCACAAGAGCCCAGCCAGGGCTACACCCAGGATGAACCAAAATGGTCACAAAATGCACGACCAATCAAGGGATCTCACACTTTTATGAGTTTTGGTCCATTTGCATATTGGGATTAATTGTCCAATTACAGCTCCAGCCCATGAAGTCCCATCCTTCTTCTTTTCCTCTCTTCAGTCCACGTTGTTTATGTTCTTGGGCCTGAGATTTGGATCATTTGTCCTTGGTCCCCAGCTAGAGAAGGAATTGTTTTGTCTCCCTCTGTGAAGAGAGCTCGCCATCCCTTAATATGAAGCTCAGAAGTACACACTAAAGCAGCACAGCAACACAGAAAAATATAAAAGCTAAAACCTGAGGCATCATAACTATTTCGTATGTGGCTTTTCTTTACTTTCCTCTCAGCCACCCAGCCAAAGGAATGAAGTGAAATAATCTGCCTGGTACAAGTTTTTGTAGGCTACCAGAGAACAGATGAAGTAATCTGACATCCCTTTCCATCTGAAAACTGCAGTGAATTGAAGTGTGAAAGCTGGGAACAGTCCAGGAGCCACTGCATTCCTTTTATCCTGAGTTCTGTTCAGATAGTCCTCTCCT
Source organism: Peucedramus taeniatus (assembly GCA_013400575.1). Classification (NCBI taxonomy): domain Eukaryota; kingdom Metazoa; phylum Chordata; class Aves; order Passeriformes; family Fringillidae; genus Peucedramus; species Peucedramus taeniatus. The sequence continues at coordinate 180,520 of WBNO01027775.1, read as the reverse complement.
CTTCTTCCAAGGAATTAGCGCAGACAATGGGTTTGTTTCATAGTAACAAAGCTGCTGATCAAACTGGCTTTGACACTCAACATAGGTTTTATTACACTCACAAGCCAGAGTTGTTGTATCTGGTTAGTAAGCTTGTATTTTTACAACGATAATCGTTTTATACTGCATGATTTCCAAACTATTAGAAGGATTTAATGTATGCTGAAGCCTCTACCAAGCTGTTTTGATAAGCAGTCTTATTTTTTGTTTAGCAAGGTCTTACGGGCGATCTTTAGTCCCTCAGGGAAGAGCTCATAAAAGCCTTAAAAGTGCTTTTGCAGAGCTGTATTTATTATTTTTAAGCATGAAGATTACTAGCACAAAGATAACAAGGCTCTTATAGTACAACATGTTCTTTGTTTTTGCAGGTTATAGCTAACATATTAGGAGTTCTCAGAATGCCAGTTTTGTTTGTTAAGTGTTTTGAGAGCAAATAGATGTAATCCTATGTTGCGTTATTTTCTTAAAATGAGTTTAGCCAGGGAAAGAAGCAGTAGGGGAGTCTGGTCTGAGTATGGGTGTCAGGAATCATGTAACTAACCACATTTAGCTGTTACAAAGTATTTGTTACAACTTTACTGTATTTAATATCTAAAGATTTGCAAATTACTTTTATATATGGGGAATGCTTCATTGCAAGAAATGGAACAAAAAGGTGGACTAAAAATAAAACCAAAATATAGACCACCAAAGAAAATAATTTTAAAAACCCATGCTTGGCATTCAATATAAAAAAGTTCTAAAATGTCACTCACAACATTTTCTCATATATTTTTACCACAGAGAAATCCACAGTTTCCATATAATTCCTTGGTTTTTAATAAATCAAGTAGAAATTATGGGATAAGCAGTAAGAAATACTAAACTTGTGCTGTATGGGGATGGGCTGGAATGCAGAACAGCCAGAGGAGAAATGTTTGTTTTAAAGCATCGGTTATCAGATTGTGCTCTGTGCTAGAGATAGTCTGATAATGGTCTGGTGAAGAGGCACACTGAGTCACCCAGTCGCACTCTTTCCACCTCTTTATTTTCAGACACTTAAAATGAAGTCAGTGAGAATTAAATGAATATATATACATTATTGCGCATTTTCAGAAATCCCACTAGGCACCTCCTTCTATCTGTAGATACATAAATCCTTGAAAAATGTGTTCCTATGCTCTCTGAATATCAGGGGATATAGTTAGAAATCAGTGCAAAATGGATTATAAGTTTTTCCTTTTGTGTGAATGTGACCAAACAGTTTCTTGCAGCTCATCTCTGCACCTTGTAAATGTTTGAAATTTTCTCTAGCTCATGCAGTTGTGGAAGCAGTCTGAGTATAGTGGTGTTTGGAAAAAATCAAGGTACATTTCAGTATTCCTGTCAGATATTGTGGGGTGACAGTTGATATATGAGGGAATTCCCAATTTCTGGTTTCAGGTGATTGGGCTGTAGTGCCCCTACAGAGTAATGTAAGAGTAATATAAGGGCTCAGTATTTATTGCATCAATAAAAATGAAAACACAACCACTTTGAGGCTTTTAGCCAGTAATCTCTAGGCTTTTTATATCAATTATATAAAATGTCTCAAGCTGCAGGAAATATTCATTAATATCTCAGTTTACATATGGAGGAAGAAGGTAAAAGAAAGGAAGGTGTCTCATGTAGCAGAGTGCCTGTGGCAGATGGTTGTCTTTTTGAGCTTTCAACCATTTTCAGCTGGGTTCATGGGTACCAAACACTGGAAATACCTGTTAGTCTTCCCAGTGTATCTTAGGCTTCATCAAGAAGAGGCCATTAATTAGATACAGCACTTCCTGTCAAATAAATACAAACTGAAGGATGAGAGCTAGTAATGATTGCTATAAATGAATAAAATCCCATTACAAAGTGAAATTTTTACATTTTAGAGGGAGAACAAGATGCTTTCAGGATTATCTAAGTCTAATAATCAGTAGTATCTCCAAGATACGGATCATGGAGCTCCAAATATGTTGTGTCAGTAAAGCCAAATCAGTATTTGACTTGAATGTATTTCTCTTGATGGTAGTAGCATGGTCACAGTAAAAAGAAAAAAAAAAAAGTACATCTCTGTTCACTGTGTTTAGTTCACCAAATTCAGGTGAAAGTTCTCTGCCACAATGGCCTCTTCAGCTGACTCTTCTGATTCATTCACTTACTTCCTCTCTCTCTGTTGTATTTGATTTCCTTGTCATCATTAAAACCACAGTCCCAGGATAAGAAATAATCAGTATGAGGACAGTGGTTGCCTTGCATGGATCTAATTGCAGACCCATAAACTTTGGATCTTTATATGATGCTCTTAACCACTTTTATCCCTTTTTGGGTCATGTGTCAGTTCTTACTTCCTAACAATGTATTTATCCTCTTCCACTTGTTTTTCCCTTCTATGACCTTCTGTAGTCTCCTGTTTGCTTACAGTGTCCTCCACTGTTGCCTTTTAAATCTCCTTGGGATCATTCCTCTCCACCACTTATGAGCAACTTTCCTACATGGAGGAGGCTTACAGACAAAAGACCTATTTAAACACAAGATAGATGGAAGGAAATTCTAACATATGAAAGGCACAGTGTCCACTGGGAAGCCTTATGGAATATGGGTTTCATCTTCCTGCAGGTGCCAGGTTGACAGCCCCCATAAGCCAGGCAAGTTTGTGGTAACACCTGCTCTGCAGCCCCTGTGACGCAGCATGTAGGAGGAGACAGTTTTCCAAATCACTAAAGTGATTTGAAGATATGATTCCCATTGAAAGGCAATGGCACTTAACCTCCTGAAGTTAATTACATTAATTGAGACAAAGATTGTAAATGGGAGGTTAAGCAAAAATTGAAGATCATTCTTGCTTTGTGAGTATTGTGTGTCTGTTTTGTTTCTTTTAGACATTAACAAATACTGGAAGTGTCAAGTTGAGTTTTCTTGAAATTGTTGGTGGGCCTCCTATGGGCAATGGAATTATTTCTACAGCTTCCAGATTTTCACTTGAAGTAGCTGTGCTGTTGAATCTTACACATAGATACTCATTTCCTAAAATATTATTGGGGAATATAAATTTAAAAAATATAGGAAACAGTACTAAATTGCTGGAGAATCGTTTGTCTTCAGAAGAGTGAAGTATTCTGTTTTCTGGTTATCTCTTAAGTCATACTGTTATCAGCTTCCTGGTCACTATGGAGACTATAAAATAGATAGGCCTACATGTCTAATGAAGAAAGCAGAGAAAAAAAACCCTGCCTTTGGTCTTCTTTATACATTCTGAAAAAGTGAAGTATGGGCAAAAATCCAGCTTTGAAAAAAAAGAACCTTTTTGGTTGCTTTTAGGATCGCAGGCTTCTTAAAATCAGACAGTATCTGTGCTTGTTTTAAAGACACAAGTATTTTATTCCAGGTGTTTTTGGCTGCAAAACCAGCAGCTTGATTCTCATGATATACTTTTTTTTTCCCTGCAGATGCAGACTTCATGCATACCATATGGTGGTAATTAACAGTTTCAGACTTAGTTCTCAGTTTTCTTCTGCTTCAATTCTTGGTTGGTTTGGGACAAAATTTTAATGTCACAGAAGCAGAGTGTCTGAGTTTAATTGCAGACAGGAATAATGTGCATCTCTAGATGAGGAAGGAGAAGATGAGATCTATTTAGAGCACTAAGAGATATTTTGGAAATCTCACCGAGTACAACCTGTTTCTTTTCATTAAGCCTTTAAATGTTCCTCTGTAAAACTGAAATATGCCTCCCTTGGACCCTGGAAACAGGGGGAGACAATTTGAAAGATACAGCTGCAATGAAGAGTTTCTTTTAACAGCACAATATTTGCACTTTTTATGAGAGCAAGGGTAACATTGTGTAATCTTTAAAAAAGATATTGCTCAGTGAGGACAAGTCCATTGTCCAGTGACATGACTTTTCCTGTCAATCACAAAGGTGACAAGGGGGCTAGATTAAGTAAAGCTTGCCCAAGATTAACAAAGGAAGATTATTGACCTCATCCTGAAAGGGCAGAAGCCTGTTTTATCATTAAACCTTGGAAGAGGTATTTCCTCCATAGATGGAAAGCTGTTTGGCAATATCGAGGCAACTTTCTTGTAAGTGAACAAATCTTCCTGTGGATTCTAGCTTGGAGCAGAAGCAGAAGGCACGAAACGTGGGCTGGTCCCTTTTGTGTTGCTGTTGCTTGTGGGGGAAAGAAGGGTCTGGAGTGTTTGCTTCAGCAAGATCTGTGCAGGTCCTCGTCTGCCTTCCCGAAGTGGGAAATCAAGAAGCAGCAGCATCAGATGTTTGGTGAGTACCATCCCAGCTCAGAGCTGGGAGAAATGTTGGGCCAGCACACATCAGCAGAGCAACTGGCAGTGCAGGTGAACAACAGAGCCCCGTCCACCAAGCATCTGCTGCCTGCATAAAACTGTTACCAGGATAAGCAGTGCCAGAGGCTGGAATGTAATCAAACTTGAACAGGTTAAATGGTTACGCAGCTGGGAGAGACTGTTCTCCAGGAAAAGTGTTTATCTACTGCCCTGGTGGCTGAGAGATGGGTCTTGTGTAGCTTGATGGACTTAATTGTACAACGTCAGTAGTAGATACTGATTTTTCTTAATACCACTTTACAGTGCTGTTGCTTTTCTCTCAGTTAAACTGGAGAAAGTCATGTCAATTTGTCCTCTTAAAAAAAGAACCTGCTAAATCTCACTTGTTGGGAGGGAACTTCTCAGGGGATTGATTTTAAACTTGATGATTTATCTTTCTTGCTATTAAGGATTTCTCTGAGTGTTTTCAGGGGGATAGTTGAACCTTTGTATGTAATATCAGAGGATTTTCTTTCCTCAGTTTTTGACTTTATGCAGCCATTGACACGAGCAGATTTTATGTGGGGGAAGTATCCTTTCTTTTTACATGCTAGAAGTAAAAATCCAGACCCACTGAGAGCTTTTTCACGTCTCCAAGTAATGGCATAAGAAAGAACAAAATAAAAGAGAGGGGCATGAAGTGAAAGCCAGGGTAACTGTTGCACGTTTTGTGTTGTGAATGACAGAATGAAAAGATCCTGGGCTTGTGGGGAAGCAGATTCTGGAGCTGGTTTGCTAGAGGATTCATGCTGAAGTGTCCTCAGCAGCAGAAGCTGGGGTGAGCTCTCATCCACCAGTAGAGAGAGGAGAGGATTCCTCTTGGATTGCAAATCACGCAATGGATGTGTGATTGCTACAGATCTTTCTGAATGAATAATTCACTGGTGTACTGTAATTTAGCCCACTGAGATGTGATTGCAGCTGTTCCCCTACTGTATGTGTTTTGATTGAGGCTTAAATCCCACAAGTGTATAAATAGCCATGTATGTGATATGCAAACACTGCATACATGCACACCTAACCAAGAGGTCTAAAGAAACTTTTTGCAGGGCGATCGCTTCTTGATTGTATATTTCAGTATATAATTTACCTTTTTTAAAAGATCTGTGTAGAACACTTGCCTTTCCTTTCTTATCCAGCTATGAAGTCTTTCTAATGGTGATATTATAAATGCTTTTAGCCAACATTGTAGTAGAAGGGTATCTGCTATTAATGAATTTATCATTCCAGGACCTTTATAATATAAGAGATTAGTTGTGCCTGTTTTACAGGTAGGAAACTGAAATGCAGGGGAAAAAAGTGATATTTTCTATGGTTTCACAGTGCATTTGAAAGAACAAGGAATTGAGTATTCAGAGTTCCTTCATGATGCTTTGTTCATAGACTACTGCATTGTCCCCCTCACAATTCCTTTTCCCCAGAAAGCAAGGCAGAGTTTTAAAATTACTTGGGAGTTTCATTTGAAAGCCAAGCAATTCATGATTTTGAAAACCATCTTATATTACTTTACATAATCATTCAATCCTTGTGTTCCTGTGCTTCTTCTAACAAACTGGTTTTGTACTCAGAATATATTTGTACATAAAAAACCCCACTTGCATGTACCCCAAATGTGCATGGAAACAGCAGCAGTGATACCTGAGTTTTAGGCAACTTTTAAAAATAGTTTGTGTCCGTGACCAATATGTGACACAGAAACAGGAGTAAAAGTCTTTTGGGACCTGCTTTGGATTAAACCAAAAAAACAGTTCCTGGTAAAATGAAGAAACACACTGTTCCTATACCTGACTGGTGGCATAGGTAGATTTAAGAACTGTAACTAAGGATGATGACATTTGGCTTATCTGTCTCAAAAGTGTGAATAAGAAAGCAGCTTTTAAGATATTTCCTCTTTTAGCCTTGTGTGTAGGAAAAAAAATTGCCACTTGGTGATAATGGTTTTGAATTTTAGATAAAATCTGAAATGATGCTGAAGTTAACCATTTTGCTTGTTTAGATTGATGTCAAAAAATCAGTTTACTCAAGTCTGTATGTGAAAAAATTGCATTTGGCTCCAACTAAGTTTTGAAGTCCGGTGTTAGCAACTAGGAATTTTTCAAGTGCAGAACAGAAATGGAGGGAGTTGCGAGAAAAAAAAAAAAAAAAAAGGAGCATTTCTGTTGATTGGAGTTGGACAATTTTTTAGGGCTTGGTCAAAAGCTCATTGACGTCAGTAGAAAGTCTCTCATTAACATCACTGGGTTTGGTTTTTGGGGCATATGATGGCCCAGATAGTAATCTCAGTTAAATCCGATTCTGTTAGGGAATTTATTCACTAGTATAACACATTCAAGCTGCTCAAAACTGTTTGCATTAAAAGTTTTCTTAACCATAGGTAATCTTTTTGCCACAACACAGTAGCTTGTGAAAACAAATATATTTTCTTTATAGCAAGTTTTCCATGTAGCTTTACTCAGATTTTATTAAAATAATTTGTATCAATTTATGTTCTTTTTATAAAAGTTTTCTTTTCTGAAATACTGTGATTTATTACAGCCAAGACATCAAAATTACTCAAAAAATATAAAATTATAACAAAAATCACTAAACGCAGTGTGTGTGCATATTTAGAGATATATGTAACACCTTCATACCCTCTGAAAAATGAAAACAATTTAAAAATTATTAAGACTTTTTCAACCAAGTCTGTAACTCATATAACAAGATGATCCGGTGGCTTTATTAAGAAACAATATTCATTAAACAGCTAGAGTACAAAAATAAGATAGTGGAAGAAAAAATACCTGGAAAATCACATCAAAATAAAAACTACATGTTTATAGCATTATATTTTATGCAGTATATTACTCTGCTGCAGTGTTTGTTTGGAGACATTGACCTAAGTTTTTCAGGTACAGATGGCATATATTAGCAGAGGGAAAAATAGGTTTGGGAGATGTGTACAGAAGGGTAGAGTACAACAGACATGAAAGGAGATGGAATATGTGCAGAGAACATTGTATTATGTTGGAGGAGATGTGGAGGAGAAGGCTCTTATGTTAATGAAGGCAGGTTTGAAGATGCTGGAACCAGTTTTGCTTTCCATTAAAATTAATGAGTAGACCTCTGTGGACTCTCACGTGAGGAGGGTTGTGTGCATGTTCCAGGAAGTCACAGAGTTTTGCCATTGTGCTGCCAGGGAAAGTCATTAGGACCACCTTTGTGAAAAATACTGTTTCCGCAAGAAATTAAGGTTTAAGACAAAAGAGAATAGAATTAGAAAACAGTAAACAATTGCTTCATCCTTTATAGATGGGAGAACTGCTTGAACTGTGAGTAAAAATGTGTCATATGGCAAAGGACATTTAATGTTTAGTTGCTATTTAATTTCTTAAAACAACTAGCCAGTCAGGTACTTTATAAAGTCAGGAAATTAATGGTCCTTGTAAAAATTGAAGGTTTTTTAAGAAAGAACTGTAAAAGAACAAACAATTACAGGTAATCAATATCATTGTTGTTAGGAAACCTATGAGAACAACACTTCTTCTCAATTAGGGAAAAACTGTATTTTAAGTTTCTCTCTTGCAAGCTGATCTTTGTTCACTTCAGCCTGTAATCTTGGTTTATGCTTTATGGATAGGCTTTGTTCTGGGTGTTTTTGAAGCATTGCTTGCCTTTTTTAAAGGTTTCAACAGAAGAACAAATAGCAATGAACTCAAGGAACAAAGGATTGTTCTTCCTTTCTTTCCGTCAATTCCCCCCCCCCCCCTTCTTCAAGAAAAGAAAGGAACGTTTCATCTTGTTTTTCTCCCCTTTCAGGAAGTTGATGGCAATAAAGTGATGTCTTCATTTGCCCCGCACAACTCATCTACCTCACCCCTGAAGGCAGAAGAAGGTGGGCGCCAGAGTGGAGAGTCCTTGTCCAGCACAGCCCTGGGAACCCCGGAGCGGCGCAAGGGGAGCCTCGCAGATGTCGTGGACACCCTGAAGCAAAGGAAAATGGAAGAGCTCATCAAAAACGAGCCAGAAGGTAAGGCCTGGGAAGCCGGCCAAAATTTTCTGTGTTCTTTTCTTTTCTCCAGATCCTTTGGATACATATACTTTTTAATTGTGCCGTTTTCTGCTCCGTTTGCTTTTTCTTGCCAGCAAAATTAAAGATCTTACAGTTCTTTTCTGCATTAGAGGTAAATTTTATCAGTGTCCCATCACAGCTAACGTTTTTAGCTTTTCCCAAAAAAGAGAGTCTAGGGATGTTTTTGTTACAGTTGCAGCCTCCTCAGTATGCCTGCAGTAACTTAAGCACCTAGGGGCTTTTACATCGCTACACCCCTCTCCCCATTTCTAGAACTAAAAGAAGTATTATCATCAATGTCAGTGTTTTTGTGAAATGATCTAGTGTGCCGGTCACTGTTTGAAAGGTAAGAAGGTAAATTGGGAGTTTGTGAAAGCTTTTGTGTGGGACACATCATGGTCTGTTTATCTATAGTGCAGGTGCTGTACAGACAGGGAATGCAGGTGTTCCCTCCATTATGTGGCCAGCAAGTTTCAGCTTTGGCTCTTAGGTGTCATTTCTGGAGAACGGGGGTCTTTGTGACCCTCTCTCCAGCTTGTCGTGATAGGACTTGTGCTCTGTGGGCTGGGACTAAGACCAAAGATGAGGATTTTAAATTTTTTGCCTGTTTGGGTCAGAGTCCAAGTCCTGACTGGAAGATGAAGTTCTTGTTATGCTCTCTGTAGGTATCTGCATTCGTATTTACAGCTGCCTTTCTGGGGCACTGCGAGCCAATTGTGTGAGCATACTGAGCCTTGTTTCCTAGGGCACAGTAATGAGACTCCATTTTCATTTACACTCACCTGTCCTCTTCTGGAAATCTGTTCCATATGTTCAAAAGCAGTGCTCTCAGGGCCCACTTCAGTGCTAAAGCATGAAGTGAAAGCACCTAGAAGAAAATTTCAGGACAACCTGCATACTGGAATGAAAGTATGGGTACAAACACGCTGGCACGTACAGGAGCATGACAGGATAGTAAATTAGGCTTTTCTAGACTGGAGCATGCAGTAAGGGTCTGCTGGGAAACAAATTCTTTGTCTAAGCATTTTTTAAATATTACTTACAACATTTCTTTTGCATTTAGGTTGATGTAATGATCAGTGCCATAACGTACCTCATGCCTTTGGATGGGAGAGATTGTAGGGGGAATGGATGGGAAGGAGACCATGCTTTTATCTGAGAGAGGAAAGAACAAGGAGTTCTGGGCAGTGTATAAATACTCTGTTGAGTGTGAGGTTGTACAAGCTGCACAGACTCCATTAGGGAAAGGCCACAGATAGACATGAGAATGGTTACAGAGCTTGTGCATTATCTCAGCTCTACTAAAATGAAAATATACAGTACAAACAAAAGATCTACAGCTTTGTGAAGAGATTGGGAGAGAGAGGAGGGGGAGCAACTGAATGTTGGGCTTTGCAAATGCGTGCAACAAAAAATCTTTTCTTCCCTCTAGCCATTGTTCTATTGTCTTTCAAAGGCCATTAAACTGAACAGCAGGTTGTGATGAAAATTTCATTAAGCCCTAGTTAAATCATTATGAGGGTGCCATATTCATGTCTCTGCTTACTCCCCAACCAGGAAAAAATGAATAGGAAAGAGTTGAGCTTTTTTTCCCTTTCTCCTTAAAAGCGAACTAACAAAAGTTCAGAAGTTAGAAGAGAATGGGAAATGGGACATGAAACAAAAGGAGGCCAGAGAGGTGAGGTGGCTAGGAAGAAAATTAGACTTGCATAAGAGCATTGAAAGGTGGTGAGGGACAAATACATCATTTTGACAAGCCTCCCTCCCCCTTTCCCTTCAGCCAACATGATTGTTTTTAGAGTGGCTAATTAAAAAATATATATTTCTGGGTGCAGGTGGCTAGACTGTTCTTCGAGGTCCTCTACAAATATGAGTCTTTTTCCCTAAATAAGTTATATACTGATACAACACAGTGTCTTCTCTGTTTGAACTCCAGCAGAAAATTATTGTCATGTCTTCTTCATGTAGTGCTAAAGTAAAATTGTCAGTCATCACTGGTTGCTAGTCAGGTAATTAGCATATTAATGAATTTCCCTGTGAATGAGGTGTTACAAGTGGGAATCTTTGATAATATATGTAGGTAAAAATGCAGCAATTTGTGATAAATGCATATTTCAGTAATGATTTGTAGTCTTGCTAGTTTGTAAAGCTTTGTGGGATGAAGATCAAGAATCTTGGTTAAGCTTTGCTGCATTATGTCAACAAGAATAATATAATACTTTATTTCCCTTTGGGAAGAAAGGGAAACATTTGCACCAGTAGTTGAGGTTTAATTAAATCAATTTCCTGTGAATCTTTCAAAGACCAGATATGAGCCAGATTCCCATTTCTCTATGTACTCAAAAGTTTATATATTATTTAACTTGTACAATGGGCTGTGTTTGCTTTCTTTTTATTGTTTGAAATAGTCTTCTGAATTGCTGTGAGAAACGTGCTTTTCAAGCATTCTCTCAAATGGCCTGTTTCTTCAAAATCACAAAAAAAGGAAGGGCTGCATAGACAACTTTAGGTCTCAATTGAAACCCTATATCAGTCAGGGAAAGGGCTTCTCTTTTCTGAAATGGGCTTTAAGGACAAGTGAAATATTGCAAAATATTGATAACAGGTTTGACTCTTTCTAAGAAACTTTATTGATACAAGGGAAACAGTTTTCTTCAATTATGTTTGTTAGAAAATAAAAGTAAAAATTTTGTCAGTAAAGGACAAGAAATTTTCTATTTTAAACATACTGCTCAGAGTGCAGCAATGTACATATGTAAACACATCCCTGTTCTCACACATGAGCTGGTAAGGGCAGCATCACTCTTCATATAAATGGTTTTCATGTAGCTTTGTTGTATATGTACCCTTGGTTAATGTGCCCTGTAGGAACCCACTCTACCTGCTTTTCCAAAAGCTCGGCACTTCCTTTTTCTCCTTGGATATGAGTTTAGGGGATTGAGGGGGTGTTTTGATAGGGGTTTATACTTCACTCCAAAGCTCGTTGCTCTTTTTCTTCTCCCCCTAATTTTGCTGTTTTCCTGATGCTGGGTGAAAGTATGTGATTGACAATGAGTCATGCTGACACAGAGACATAAGTGTTTCAGTGGATCTAAAACTCGTGGAATTTTACTCATTACTAGTACAGTGCTCATTTTTCTTCTCTCAAATTCTGTGGAAAATCCCTATATGCATCTTTAGTATTAGGCCCCCAAAGGCATAAACCTATTACTGAAGTCACACAGTGTTATTTTACATGAAACATTCTGTCCTTTCTAACTTGAGCTTCAGAAGAGGAGTCAGTCCCCTTTTATTCCTGGTACACAATAATGAAGATAATGGAGTGGGTTTGGAGAAGCCTTATACACTGTGACAGACCTCAAGCCCTTGCCCTGAGGGTCGTCTGTTGACCATGGGATTCCTTTTGCAGCTAAAATCATTAGGAGAATGAGATACAGGCATGTTTTTCTTCTGTTTTCTTCGGGCATCAGAGGATGGCAGAGACTGTCTGTCTGTTCTCCTCATTTGTAGAAATGAAATGGAAATCTCTTTGAAGTCACTGAGCTTGACACAAGTTTGTGAAAGAAAAGACCAAAGCAACCACTTAGCTTTTCCTTGCACTATTAATGTGATTGGATTGCTGTATTTTAATTTATGGCCTGTGCTTGTGGAAAATTAAATCTCTGAAATCTCTGTAGCCTTTCCCCTAAATGTGTAGCTTGGCTTCTGGAAAGGGAAGAGGCAAACAAGTAAATTCCTTCCTATTTTTAGAATAAGCTGGAGTATTCTTTGGCTCTTTATATCTCCTAACTTTTCATTAAGAATCAGTCCTCTTTTTCCATTTTGGCAGTTTTAACAGGTTATGTATCTGTTAATCTTTAAAATCTTCATAATGGGTCTTCTGAGGCCAGATCCATGTTGTACAGAATTTGTAGGAATTCTGTATAAAGAAGGATCATATGGACATCTACCTGATGGACAGAGGCTGAGCACATGAGCTTGTGTGGGTGCAGTCATTCATCTGCATGGCTCTTTCTTCCTTGGTCAGGACCCCTGAAACTCAATTCAGTTGGGCTGTTTAAGTGAATACTTTGAATTTTCCATAGAGACATGTACACAGATATACACACGTACATACATGCACACACACACATATATATAATGTATTATATGTATTTAGACATAAATGTATATGAACACACACACACACAAATTATTCATTTATTTTGTTTCATATTTTTCCTGCTCCAAAATTTTGATCTTGCAGTCCTTAGGTCCTCAGAGGGGGAGAGTTAATCTCAGCTGTTTGGTGAGAAGGGAATATGTGTGTTTGCAGAGCTTCAACAGGCAGTGTGAGTACTAGAGCTTCATGTATTATAGTAGGCAGCAGTACTGTCAGCAATTACTTGTCATGAAAAAAGGGATGAGAAGAGCCTCTTGGGCATGATTTTTTTTGTCTTTTGAACATCCCCCAAAGGCTATTTGTATTTGATGTTTAAGTTTACCTTATAAATCACACCACCTGTTAATGTGGTAATTTAAATGGCTGTTGTTTAAGCAGTTCTGTAATCTATAAAACTGAGCCGTACTGAATTCAGACTCTCTAGCTGAAATATCTCCTAACATTATCAAACTTTTAACTAGCTAATATTGTAAAAAAATCAAGATATGTCCCTCTTTTTAAGCCATAGATTCCAAAGCAGGCTATTCATGGGCACAAGAAGGGTGGCCTTTGAAATGCAGACTCTTGTTTTTAAATCACATCTGATGAGATGGGAAGAAATAAAGTGCACAGATTCGGGAAGGGCCTAAGGATACTGTAATTGGTTGAGGTTTAAAGTTCTTTTATTTGGTTCCTCGCTGCCCCTTTGACAGAGTATGTGTTGAAGAGGCTTTGTAATGCTTTTCCACTGAAGGACAAACAAGGGTACTTCGCAGTTGAGTACTTTCAAGTTTTGCCTCGTGCACTGCTGCTGCTGTGGAAGGATGCTTCAGGTGCCCTGTGGTTCCATGTTCATCTCTGCAGTCTGTCACCAGAAAATGTGTCTTTTCTTGTAGAGCAGGCCAGCATCAAACTTCCCTGTGCTTCTTTCAAAGACCCTGCCATATGGAAATATGCCTTCACAAATAATATGCTGATACAAATAAAAAATAATTAAAACATTTGAAAGTTTATTTGTGAAATAGGCCTATGTAAAGAGAAGGCCCTGTTATATGGTGTAGCTTAAATTTTTATTAAGAAGTTCTTTAACTCTAGAACAGAGGTAGCCTAGTTTGAAGCCTTGCCAGCTCTGACTTGCTCAAAGTGAAGTTTATTCATTTGTTGCCTTCGGTTTTTAAGTGTTTTCCTTCCCAACAGTTTAGCCTGATAGTCACGGTTTATTTCAACGGATGTTTTCAAAATTTGCTTAGATTCTCTTCCAACTCTCTCTTCTTACATCCTCAAAGGTTTTTAGCTTTTGGATTTTTCTTATTCCTTTTGATAAAGGCATCTGAGGTGCTGATACAGCATCTTAAATATAGAAGAAAGCATTATGGTCAAGTGAGATACAGGAAACTAGTGCTTTTGGAGAGAAGACGCAGTCTCTCTCTCCCCCTCCCTGGTTCAGAATGAAAGTCTTCTCTGATGAATCTCCACAATTAAAATTTCTTTCTAGGTTATGTTCAGTCCATAATATTGAACAAGCTCCTGCTTGCCAAAGCAGAATGCTTTCTCTTTTCGCTTCTCATCTTTAACAACACAACGTATAAGTAGTTCAGCAAGGCAAAAATAATTATTTGGGCTCCTGTCTGCCCTTTATCCCCAGGGTAGCCAGACTCCTCACCAGCTGTGATTCATTTCAACAGGGGTTTTCAAAATTTGCTGCCTCTTTTGAACCCACATCATTTTGCTGTGTGTTTCCCCTGTTGTATTCCACCTAGATCAGTTTGCAGTTAGCCTTTGTTTTTTTGTGTGCACTTTCTCTTTCTAATTTTTTTTTATTATTTTATTTTGTTTTTCCCCCTCTCCTGGAAAAGCCATTAGCTTTCTGACCTTCGTTTTGGTCCTTGGATAAGTGCTGGAGGAACCTCTGCCCCAGACTGCAATACCCAGATGTACGTGGGGGAGTGTGCCAGCTCCTTGTGCGTGCTCGTGTGCCGCAGCTTTCGGGGATGTCATTTATTCAAGAGTGAAGAGCAAGCCACCTGTTTCTCAGGCCTCTTGTCCCTCATATTAAAGGTTCAAGCCCTTGCTGAATAGTAACATCTTAATCTGGGCAACATACACACCATTTAGCTGGAACCTATTTGTCGAGCTAGCAGGATTTGTGGGATTTTTTTCCCCTTTCTCTTACCCCTGAGGCGCTTGTCACGACCGTGCATTTTAAAATTAATCAGACCTCCCAGGCTTGTGTGACTGTGTGGTTTAACATGAAGAAGTGGATATCAAGTATTTGCCCTAATTAAATAGGCCTGCTTGGTTTTGTTCTAGTGGATGCTTGGTCTTTTTTTTAATAAGAGCTGCTTACGGAGGAGGCACGGCCAGCTCTAGAGTTAGTGGAGAGCTCACTTCAAAGTTTTCCTCACCACCTGCGCCCTGGATGCTGAGACCTGAAGGGCTCCCTGCGTTCTTTCTTAACAGCACCATTTGTGGGAAGTGAGTGGAGGGGGAAGGGGGAAATTCAGCCAAGTGAGCGCTAGAGTGCTGCGGGAAGGGGAGGTGAAGAGCTGGGACGAGCATGTGGATTGGCTTTTGGAGCTGATTAAGATGACCTGTCATCCTGTCTGATTAGCTTTAGATCTCAGTCTGTGCCATGAGCTATTCACAAGGCTGTCTTGTGTCTTCTGTTTACCAGAAGCAAGGGAAAGCCTCTAGTATGGCAAGGAGCAACATTTGCAGCAACTCCCACTTGCTTGTTTAGCTAATGAAGTAGCCTTGTAAAAACACTCCTAAGTTTGGAGCTGTTGCTGAGTTTTATTAGATACGTGTCTGTTGAACATTGATATTTTTAAGGTGGCTTGAGGGTTGCCAGCTTTACACATCTCTATACATCTCCTGCATTGTACATAAGCTGTACTGGGAAGGCAGAATTCCTTTCAACATCTTCCCTTCTCATACAGTTTAATTGTAATGTGAGTTTCTGCATTGCCTCAGGAGAAACATGCTATATGTGTATGATTTCTGTGATGTATGAATTCAAAAAGTGCTCAAAAACCAAATAAAGGAGAGTTGGGAGGAACTCTCTGCCCTAAGCACCCTAAAACCTGTTACACAGTAATTAAAGACTGGTAGCATTTAGCAATTCAACAAGTTAATTTTAGCCAAAAAATAGTAGAAAATTTGGAACAGTCAACATTTTTAGACAAAATGTTTCTTTGGAAATGATATTTTTTGTTTTTAAATGTTTAAGATGATTAATCTGAAAGAGAAATGAAAACATTTCAATTAGGATTAAATAAAACACTTTGGGTCAGGTGGAAACAGCTTTTCCTCTGACTTGGTTTGGCAGCTGAAATGAAAAAATGCAAACTAGTCAAACAAAAATGAGTTGCAAAACCTGGTGAGGTTTTGGGGGTGTTTTTGTATCTAATGACCTGAGAAGGACAAATGAGCAGTTGTTTTACAGACACTTAAATATATCTGAATGTTACACACTGTGTATTATTACACATTGTAATATTAGTAAGAAAAGCTTTTAAAATTTGATTTCCTCCAAATGTGCAAATTTCTGTGCCTTCTGAAGCCTAAAGTCAGCAAAGTTTTGCCGCACCTAGAGCATTTTATTTTGGAGTAGATTTTGGAACATAGAACATTAGATGTGCTTGGCCTGTCTTTGCAGCCGAAACCCCAGTCTGTTCTAGAGGACCTGAAAATATGCAGTATATCCCAGAATTTTACTTCGCTTTCAATAAAAAATTCTTGCAGCCCAGTACACTGTGAAAAGAAAAGCTCTTATTTATTTATTTCCGTAACAGTTCAAATTGCTGAAGTAAAACCCAGCAGGCAGGTAGGATCATACTCCACTGATTTAAAAGTTTATTGTACATCCATGCACTAAGTCACTGCCATCTTTCTCTTCCTCCCCCAGTATTATTATTCCTATTTTATTTTTAATTTCAAACCTTGGCAGAACCCAAATGTAAAGAACATATTGACACTGCCAAGCATCTGTCTGGTGCTTGACAGCATCATAGAAACCCTTCCAGTGTTTCCTCTGGGTTGCTATTGGTTATTTAACAACACAATGCAAACGGTGCAGTGTGGGTGTATGTGAAAAGGAAAGAAAGGTTGAGGTGGGGGGAAGGAGCCCTGCACGAGTAAATATGTCTTTCATCATATCTTTTGTTTGGTCTGTTTACTGTGTTCTATTCAGTAGTCAATAGAAGTTGTTTGACGGTTCTGCAAAGGGGTAGGAAACCTTTTCTTAAACTTTTATTCTCCTGCTTTTGTCTCAGTCCGTAAAGTTCTCTGCTTTTGTTTTTCTTGCCCCATTTGGTTGTCACCTGTCTGTTGTTGAAGGGGTTTTGTCGTTGCTGTTTGGCTGGTGTGAGGTAAGCTGATACATCACGCTCCTGGTTGGGAGCATTCTTGTACAGATGAAGTGGACTTGAGACAGCTTAGAGAAGATTTGCTGCGCTAGTCTTTGGGGCAATAGATCTCTTTCAAGCTTGCATTTTAATATATTTATTTATCCAAAGGAGGAAAGTGAGAAGTGAATGAAGAGAAAAATCAGGCTCTGCTTTCTGCTGAAGAATGCCCCGTTAGCACTTGTGTGACTGGTTAATGCTTTCTGAGATGTTTAGCCTTGATTTAATTTGTATTTAAGATTTCTCCTCCCAGCACATTAATATAATGTCAATGTAGAATGCATTGCATGGTGTAATTACTGGAGAGAGCAGTAGTTGGGAAAACAGACGGTAATTGAACACATGGCTGTTTATTACAACAGGACAGTGCTCCTACGCTGGTATTTAGGGCATTAATAGGGAAGAATTGATTTGTTGTTTTAAGATGAATTCAATCACTGTTGCTTAGGCCTTTGTTTGTTCAGGCCGAGTTATGCTTTGTTTCTGTTATGTGCCCAAGAGGTTTACACACCACAGCGTGGCATTAGTCATGCAGAGGGCTTGGGAGCAGACAGCCATTTACATGAACAAAGGACATTTTTCTTTTTGGCTCTGTTTATCTTCCTCTTCAGTTTTGTTGCCCTCTAATCTATCTCCATCTCCCTCTCCCTCCTTTCCCCAACCCCGTCTCCTTCCCACCCCAAACATTTCTAATCAATGCAGAGGTCCTCCCATGTTCTTCCTCCCTCCTCCTCCTGATTCACCCTCCTGGAGAAAAAATGGAGCAGTGACTGACAGCTGGCAGCATGGGGCTGTGGCTTGGGGTAAAAGGTGTAAATAGGAGTGGTGGCTTCAAGGTTTTCCAAGGAAGTGCTGGGCTTTGAGGGAGCAAGGATTGCTTCCGGAGTGAGCAGAGGGGAACAAGCTGTACCCTGCGCGTCTCCACTCTGGGTGATGCCTTGAGAGGGCTGACCTGGAATAGAGGCTGGATGGAGTTAAAGAATAAAGTAGGGATTAAATAAAATAAATAAAAAGGGATTTCTTAAAAGGATATTCTCAACGGATCCACCTTGGGCAGCACAAGAGCCCAACCAGAGCTACTCCCAAGATGAATCAAAATGGTCCCAAAATGCACGCCCGGTCATGGGGTCTCTCACTTTTATAAATTCTGGTCCATTTGCATATTGGAGTTAATTGTCCAATTATAGCTTTAGGTTATGAAGTCTCATCAGTCTTGTTTTTCTCTCTTCAGTCCACTGAAGAGAGAAAAACAAGAGTCCTCTTCAGTTATGCTCTTGGGCCTGAGATTTGGATCATTTGTCCTTGGTCCCCAACTAGAGAAGGAATTGTTCTGTCTCTCTATGAAGAGAGCTTACCTGAGCAGGGCACATACAGGACTGAAGAAGCATCCTGCCCTCTTCTTGCGGGTGCAGCTTGGAGGGAGGAGGAGAAAGCCATGCCATCTGACTGAAGTTGAATTCCTGGTCTCCTTGTTGTGAGCAGCATGGTTTATATTTTAGGCTCATTGTGCTTGAGAGGAATCTCGTCTTTATTTATTTCTGAGTGGGGGACAGTTAATGGACACTTCAGGGGGATGTGGGACTAATTCTGCTCTCAGATGTGAGTTTATCACTCCCACTGAATATGCAAGACCATTGGAAGACAACATTTGACCCACTACAGGATTGGTAAAGAACCCAACGTGACTCATTTTTCTATCCCTCTACAGACAGGGATTAGGCCTGTTCCTAGAAGGAGCAGGATTAAAAGGACTGAAAGGTAACAGCAACAGCAAAGTCCGTGGGGTCACTAATTGGTGGAAAATTTTATTGCCTAGCTGGTAAGATACTTGTATCTAAGTACAGCAGTGCAGGATGAATTGCCTATTGGGTACAGAAAGTACTGCCTTACACAGCCCAAGGAAGGAGAGGCATAGATATGTGACATGGAGAGCCAGATTCTTCCTGTCAGGGAGAAAAAGCAATTTCCTACACTGCAATGTGCAAGGAACGTCCATTGTTCATCTGAGCCTTTTAGCTATAATTTATTAAATTACTGAATCTGCAAATAAATAATAGACACACAGGAGATGAGATCTGTGGATGTGAAGTCCAGCAGGGACTGTTGGTTGTGTGTGGGACATGCTGCTTGGCTACTAATTATATTTTTTTTCCTAAATATCTAGGAATTGCAGTTGCAAAAACCAGCCCATATGCCCAAAGGAAAATATGATTTCCACCTCAAAAAAAAAAAAAAAAACCAAAACCCAAATAATTATTGTATTGCACTGCCAATAAACAAGAATGATAAGAGGCCAAAGATACAAAGCCTCAAAGTTAAAAACGGTGTCCAAGGGCTTTATCAGAAAGGAAAGTGGCTCTCCTGACTTGGAAGTGGTTATCCTAGTGTCCTGTTTTTGCAGTACAGTTTGGAATGTTGCATTAGTCTTGTACTGTAGATTAACCCATACAATCTTAAGGTAAATAGTCTAGAGACAAAGATCACATGGAAGAAGAAAGCCTCCTGGTTTTTTTATGCACCCTGATGTTTTTATGCTAAACTTCTTTTCCTTTTCTGTTTTGCCCACAACACATAGCCCATTTCAGTAGCTGAGCATCTTATCTCCCACAGAGTCAGTCATCAGGGGAAAAAAAAAGGAAAAGCAAGAAAGTCAACAACTAACCAGAAAAAATGGTTTCAACAGTAGTGATTGCTGTGTATTCATTTGATCCTGTAGGTTTCCTGGCTTGTTGCAAAGTGTAAAGCATGTTAATGCATTTTGCTGAGATATCTATATACAAGACCTAAATAAAGCCATGTATTTCCAAATAGTTATATTTCCATGTATATGAAATTAATATATGAAGATGAAACTAGAGGACAGCAGGCTCTTGGTAATGACTGTCAGCTGCAAAAATTCTAGATTCCACACTGATCTCATGTACAGCTTTAATCAACAGTGGTGTTTAACTAAATATGGAGACATTTCACTGAAGATTATTTTATTTTAAGTCTTTTTTTTTATGCATTTCCTCTTGCTGTGTCATCTAATTGATTCACAGCTCCTGTGAAGCTGTTGTGTATGGGATGTCTGGGATGCCTATCCAAGCAAAATTCATTCTTCTCTTTCTGACTTGGCCAAGTCAGTCCTGTCTCAGTTCAGATGAATTAGGGAGCTTTCATTGGTAGTCATTCTATAACTAAGCATAAAACTATTAGATGAATAGTATACATAACATAGCAGTTTAGGACCTTGTTCTTTCTGCTGCAAAATAGATGCAGTCTTTTTGAGACAATAATGGGGCTTTCTGTTATTACTGTTGTATTGTTAGGCAGGTTACTGGATGGGAGAACACAGTACCCAGTGGGTGCTGCACAGTATGCATGACCAAATATTTTAAAGTAATGGCGCTCACAAAGAGAAAACAGTAAGAGGTGCTTTCTTACATTGCCAGACTGCAGAATTTTCCTAATAGTACTCTGTAAACTCGTTTTGTTGGTTGTTGCTTTGGTTCTGGCCTTATGCCATGAATATAGCATGGAGCAAACTGCCATTAAAATGCTGGAGAGAGTTCAGCTGCCGATTCCATTTCATCCTTGGTTTCTCACAAGTTGGTGCTAACAATTGATCTGCTTGTATTGGACGTTGTAAATGTTCACCAGAAATGAGGCTGTAGGTACCAACCACCACACTCCTGAGTGTTTTCAGGGGCACACAAGACACAGTATGCCTGTTTTTAACTCATCTGCCTCAGCTGTGTTAGCAGACAAGTCCCTGTAGACATAAAGGCAGGTGAAAAAGCATCAAGAAGAGAAGAATGGAGATGCTTGTTGTATTTGCATAATCAGGCAACATTGTGGGAAAATAGAACACGGAGACAATTCTTCCGAGCCTTTTCAGTATAAGAAGGTTAAAAGTTGTGCTTTAACATCCTTCAGAACTTCCCTCCTCCCTTAGAATACACCTTTGCAATCTGATTGATCTTGGGATGGGCAAAATACTAGTGGAGATTTGTTTGTCTGATTTTTTGTTTTCTTTTTTTGAAAATCTTGTTCCTACTTGGAGAGGACACTGGGATTGTTTAAGCAGTGCTAGGTAGCTTTCCTCCCAGGCTGAATGCAGTCCATAAAGCTGTCAGTTCTGTAGCTTAATACTGGGTCTTAATGTATTAATTCAAGGCTTTCAGTGATCTAGGACACAACATGT
This sequence comes from Peucedramus taeniatus, assembly GCA_013400575.1. Lineage (NCBI taxonomy): Eukaryota > Metazoa > Chordata > Aves > Passeriformes > Fringillidae > Peucedramus > Peucedramus taeniatus. Next base: position 159,356 of record WBNO01027775.1, on the reverse strand, counting down.
GCCAGGAGTGGGAACTAAAATTAGAGGCAGACTTTGGCTGTGAGAGCTGCTTGAGGCTACTTGGGGTGAAAGAGGAGGGAAGAGACCTGATGTCAGTCGCAGTCCAGGGGCTGTGAGATGTCCAGAGCATCCCCCAAAAGCAGGTACAGATTTTTCTGCAACACACACTGTGGGGAATGGCCCTTCCTTTTTCTGTCTTATCCCACTCATACAGCACTCAGTGGTTCATTTCAGACTGCAGATCTATGCTGAAAGCTGTCTTAGTTCACTTGATAAACCAAAAACTGGACTTCGCTGAACTGGGATTGTAATTCCCACGCCCTCCCTCTTCCCACCTCCCCCCTTAAATAGTAGCTAATCTTCTATAAAATGCACCTTAAAAATGGGAAAACATTGTGAAATGTGAAACCAAGTGAAATTCTTGTGAAGGATTCTAAGTTTTCATTCATAGAAGGCAGCTCCTGCTGATGTAAAAAAAAAGATGAGGCCAAATAGGGCTGAGCAACAGAAAAATAGTTTCTTCCTCCTCCACTTCATTGGATGTATTTTATTATGTAAAATTTTATGCTCTTGGCTGTATGCAAGAACAATTTCCCTGTAATTTTTTTTAATATATCATAATTCTGTTAAGGACTATGAATGAAGACTAATTAGGCATTATTGTTTGGTTTTGTAGATTCTCTTGTGATTCTTTCTTGTTTACCTCGTTTAAACTGTCGATACTGTTCTGGCTGTGTAGAAATAATGACTGTGTTACTTCATGAATATGAGATTACAGGGACCTGGTTTTAAATTGCTGTGCCACTCGTTCCTCCTCTGTGATTATTTCAGGCTATCTGAAACATATTCTTTCTTATTGAATAGAGAAGTACTGAGAAGCACAAGTTCACAGACATTTAATCTTTACTAAAATATTTTCAGTCTTTACCTTATACTGGCTTGTCTCTTTCCAATAAAATAAAGGCTGCACTTCGGCACTTCTGTGGGATTCACAGAAATATAAGAGGGGGGCCTGATTAAAATGAGATATGTAGAGATAATTCTGCAATATGAAAATTTTACCTTATATTCAAACAAAGAAACATTTTTAAGTTTTTAATGTTAGGAGAAAAACACTTCTCCTCTGAAAGCTGTACTGTGAATCTAAACTCTGATATTTTGCTCCTATTCATGTACAGCACTTTCTTTGATGACTGCTGGAGTTCTGATCTCACAGAGAGCAGAGAATTTTGGAGTTGAGATTTCCTGAACAGAGCTTAGGGGATAATATTGTGTTTAGTTTGTTTCGCTAGATGCAAGCTAATCAGAATAATTAACAGTCAAAATGCCAAGGTCCTCGTTCATGTGAAGGATCTGGTATTGAAGTCCTCAATAAAGTAACACTCATATTAAATTCAGTGAGACTTTAAACTGAGCAAATGCTTCAGGATTTGTCCTCAGTTTTTTTGTCCGTGTCAGTTTTTTTAATGAGCATCCATAAAAGTGTTTAACAATTGTACTGACTTTGATTTTTCAAGGTTTGGGAGAAAATTGCTTTCTCGGGTTGAGAAAAAATGTTGAAACAAAAAAAGCACATTTTCTCATCGTGTTGTCTAACATAGTGTAAGCAGATTCAAAGACTGTCTCATATCGTGCTTTCTGATAGTTAGGGATGTTGTAAAGAGTATTGTAGAGAAAATGCAGGGAGGAAGAATTACAGGTGATAAATGGAGATGTTTTAGACCTCATCCTGAATTCTTGAGGTTGAGGTAAAATTTAGACAGAAAGGCAGTTCCTGATGCAAGTTGTTTGTTTGTTTTATAAATGGAAGGGGGGAAAAAAGCCACTTCTAAGATCACCATATAGAGACAATGGTGTTTGAATGCCATGGTTTTGTGTCAGAAGGAGCAGCTTAGTGTGTCTGGATTCATCCTTTGCCTTGCTTCCCTTGGTTGTCACTGAGAGCTCCCAGGCTGAGACAGATGGCTGCTGGTTTAGTTGTGTGCGTGGGAGACAGGAACTTCCACATGTGAATTTTTACCATTTGGTAGTAATTAGTTTGTTGTATAAATTAACATTAACTGAACCATTCTTCAGGCATTGTTTGTAATTATTCTTTGAGCCTCTGAGTTGGGTAAAGAAATAAAAAGTGGGGAAGAAACTGCTTCTTATTTTGTGCAGGGAAAGGACTCTGTCATTAAGCAGAGCAGAGCAGCAATTATCATCGCATGCCCAGTAGACTGAAAACTTTGAAAAAGCCCTTTAGAAAGCGAGACATTTTTTTTCCTCTGGAAATATTAATGGAAATTAATGATTTAGATGTGCAGATAGGCTTTATAAAATTTGTAAGAATAAAGTATGAATGTAAGCAAGGGTAATCAGACCTTCCTGACATCATCATTATTACTGCTGGTAGTACTACCGCTGCTGCTACTTTGATGTGTATTTATAGGGCATAGAGGATTTATTTATTTTTATAAATGCATGTCCTCTCAATATTATTCCATTTTGCCCCCATTTTTGAAACATTTCCTGTTTTATTTGTGGTAGGCAGTAGGGATTTTGTGCTGCATATCAGGAGATGAGCTATCGCTGCTTTTCTCTGGGGATTTCTGTCGTTTCCAGCAACCAGCCAAATCGGAATTGTCAGGAGAACAGCCTCTCACATGTTCCTTGGCACTTCTGCTTCCAGACTTGGACAGAATCCAGACATGCAGAGGTTCATGGACATGAAAAATAACAGGGATAGTGCCCTCTGGTATTAGCCCAATGTTTTAGGAACATATTGGGAATCCCTGGGTTCATTTGCTGGAAAAGTTCAATGCTTCAGCAAGTGAGGAGGCTTTATATCTTACTATACTGAAGTTTTTCCCTTCTTACCCAGGAGTAGCTGAGAACTGGTGTTGGTATCTGTCTTTTAATAGAGCTCTCCTACCCTGGGTACAAAGCTGGCAAGATGGGCAGTGTGGCTCTGTGCATTAAATCCTCTCACACACAGACTGGGTTGCAGAAGTAAAACTCAGGTACAGCCCATTACACGGCACTCCCCAGCTTCATTAAAATTACTTTAGTGGCCAAAGTATACCCTCCAGAGAAAGGTTCATGTGACTTGAGTTTAAAAGTGTCCTGGTACTTTCTTGTGAAACAGAATTAAGGCAGTTTTACACCCAGACTTGAAACTTGTCTGTGTAAATCAGTGTTTATTGTGGTTTTACTTTAGCTTGTTGCATACAGGGCTCACACACAAGAGGCGAGTTCAGGTCTTCCTTCCTTTCTCAGAATTGCCATTAATATTTACATTTGTCCAGATAAGTAGATTCGCCTGGACAAAAAACGCTAAAAAAAGGACTTGAAATACTGAAATAAGTAAAGAAACGCAGCTTAGTTAAGGGTTGTTCTGTTTTTCTTGGCACAGTGATTTAGCCTATATGAAGCTTTGTGCTGTTTGGGGAAGAGGAAGGTGGGAGGGAGTGTGTGGGAGCTTTGGTGGCTGGAAATGTAAAGAGAATCCAAGCTGAGTACGCTGAAACCTGCAGCTAAGGGACAGCTACCATGGATGGTTTTCTTTTTGTCTTGCTTTCTGGCACTGGTTCATGCTGTAACTGAAGATATCTGTGATTCTACAACTTTTGATATCAATGAATCAAACATTTCCTGAACCATTCTATTGACTCCCTTTTTTTTTTTTTCCCTTCAACTGCAAAGACAGAAGGTGCCAACCCTGCTTTGATGTTGGTGTGACAGCGAGGTGGTTGGGTTTGCAGTCAGCTGGGTGAGCACATGAGCTGTTCAGTTCACTTTCGCCCTGCTGAAGGGCCGAAGGCTTTGTTGTAAGAAGTTGCAGCTACAGCACCATTGTACCAGTTGTAGGGCTGGGGTTCTTTCATCCCTGGAGGAATACGGGCAGAAAAGATCAGTTCCATGGCGAAAAGCACAGAGCAGGCTCGGGAAACACAATTTTTTTCTGGGCTTTTCTCTGTGTGGTGTTTTCTCAGAGATTGCCACATGAATTTCATGCTCTGTGTCCAGTTTCTGTGGTTTTCAAGTATGGTTGACAGTAATAGTAGCTGTGTGCTTATTCACAGTGGTGAAGTTTAATTACTGCTTGGGAGACACAGCCTGACAGTGGTCCTGCTTTACAAGAAAGGACTAGACAAAGATCTGAGGTTGCAAGCTACCTGAGATACTTGCCTTTTACAACTCAGCCCCATTTGCATAGCAAGGAATGAGATTGCAGGTTGAGTTTGGGAGTCAGGTTCAGTAGCAGAGCTCACTTTTGCCTCAATGGAAATGCTGCAAGTGGAGCAGCTACTGAGTCGGGCCCATAGGGTTCTTGTGCCTTGAACACGTTGGCACAGTGGCCTTTTGTGGTGCTTGCACTACCAGGAAAAGATGTGGGTTCCATAGGTTATCCTATATTCTCCTTTCTTGGGGCAGATAGTTCTCCTTGCTTGAATCTCTTGGAGCTCGTGTCCAGGGCAAGGGCTGTTCTGGGACATCCAGCTGTGGTCCTGGGGACCTGCAGCCCTCCTGACGCAGGACACTGTGCAGGATGATAGCCTGAGAAGCAGAAATAAAATCACCCCTTCCTTGCCTGCCACATAAAAAATTTCTTATTGTCTCACATTCTTCTCCTCACACGCCTTGCAGAATTTCTTTATTTATTTTGTGGACAGCGAGTTATGAGCTGTGGCATGGCAGGAAGGTGAGGAATTTTTTGTTTTGTTTTTAGTTTGGGGAAGAAGCAGGTGGGAGGCAGCGAGTGGGAGCTCTGGTGACTTGGAGCTCAAAGAGAATGCATTAATTAACCCAGGGGGATCGCTGGGATGCAGGAGTGAGGAACTGCAGCTTTAAACACAGTGATCTTTATCCATTGCTGGGTTTGGGTCACAGACCTTGGATAAGAGAAGGGGGAAGAGGGGTGAGCAGGAGGGTGGGCACAATGGGAACCAGATGTTTCAAGCTGGCGGGGGTTTGGCCTCTCTGTTATTGTGTGACAAGCCACCAATCTCCCCTGCACTCAGAAGTATGTCATTCTTCTCTGGAGTCCTTCTGTCCTCTCTTCAGGGAGGGGAGAGGCTCACACATGCAGACATGCACACATACATGCTGCACACATGCACACATGCCCACACAGACAGCCCTGGCTCTGCTTCTTTCCTTTGGCCTACCTTTCTGAATGGCCCTGGAAGACTAAACAGGTGTTATCTACTTTTGATTTCAGTGCATTTAAATTAATCCTGTCAGCTCAGCTGTTAAAACAACTGTCATCTCCAGCTGTTAGTAATTTTCGACTGGGCACTTTTACAGGTTGCCAAGTTCTGAGGCTGCATTGTGAATCTCTCGCTCCCTTTCTCTGGAAGCGCTATAGTAACAATTTGTATTTTTTTTTAAAGGGGACTTGCATTGCACTGTTTTTACAGAGAACCCTGTTTATTATATATTGAAATAATATAATCACAAAACCCAACATCATCATGCTAGACTTTGGAATAAAGAGCTAAACCATGTGTGGAGTGCAGTGCATATCAATCTTCTGTGGGTTTGTTGCAGCCTCTCTGTGCATTTTAAATTTGAATGAGAGATGAATCAACCTGAGAATTTGGGAGGGAGGAAGAGAAGGGGCTCTAAATTTTTACTGCCAAAAATAGAGCTTTCATTTTAGAACCACTGGTCTCTCTTTTCCCTTTTGTCTTAATGTGCATTTAATTTTCATGACTAAATTAACAGGAGGTACCTTGAACTGAAAACATTTTAAATACCTTTCAGTTGTTAGATTAATGGCATACACATGGTAGCCGTAAAAATTGCAGGAGAAAAGAAATATAATAACGTTGGATACACGTTATTGATTTCAGTAGACACTCTCTAATGTGACTTAGTCCTCTGTGGTCAGGATCTATAGTTCATTACCAGTGCTTCAGAGTCAGGGAGCACTTGTGGATTGCCCAGACCTGAGTCCTGGCAGGGAAGGCTCTCTGTGCCTTTAAGGTTTCCACTCACTGCAGTTGTCTGGCCACGTTTTCAGCTGGTATAGAACTGAGGCTGCTCCCTGGAGTTACGTTGCAAGCTGTCCTTAAAACACTGGAAAGGATTATTCAGGCATTTTTTTTCCCATTCCTAAGAAAAGGATGGACTTAAGAAGTCGCTGTAGGTAATCTTTTTCTCCGCCAACCAAGTAGCCAAATAAATGGGAATCTTTAAAAAAAACCCATGGTTTGTATAGTCTCCTACATAAATACAGGCAGTGTTTCTATATCTTTCAGTAAAATTAAGACTTTCTATTTAAAACCTCCTTTCTTACAGTTTTCATTATCTTTTACTTTTTAATTTCTTCAAGAAAATTCTGCTAAAATAGGAAACACTTTCCAAATATTACCAGAATAATTATTTTCCTTTCACATTTATTCTTGTGCTTAGACAAAAAAATTTAAGAAGAAAAAAAGAAAGCAAAAACTTTACAAATAATGTGAAAAACAAAAAGAAAAATATTCTGAAGTACCATATAATTCAGAGGGCAGGTGCTGATTTAATTCTCACCTTAAAATGTATCTCTGCTTTTTGGCATGTTCTGTAATACAAAATTGCAGCTATCTGAGCCACATTTCAAATTCCAACGCAGTTCTGGCTGTTTCTGAAGACTCTCACATTAATACCTCCCTAGAAAAAGTTTATTCTTTATGAAATAACTGGATTCACATGCATCAGGCTATGGGTGTGCCATCATTATCTTTCTTCTCATACAGTGGTAGCATTTCAGTAGAACATGAAGCAACTTCCTCAAATTTCCCATTTCATAGTGAACAACTGTAGAATTTTTCAGTGAAATGTGAAATGTTTGGTATCCCTCTTAGTACTGAAATGTGGAAGGCCAGCTGTGGAGTGCACAGTGTGGATAGGTAGGACCAAATGACAGATATATGTACATCATAAAATTGCTATTGCTTCGACTGTTAGGAAGAGCTGGGGTTGCTTGTCTTGAATTCTGCTCACATTACGTGGCTAAATACTGGAGTTACAGTGGTACAGACCTTTTTTTCAGTGTAGTTTAATATTTCCTTAATACAAGGATTTGATCAATAAAATATTAATCTAAAATTCTGGTTTCACAGAAGCTGCTACTGGGCTGGAGTGTTGTTAGATCAAAGCAAGTACTTCCTGTGGGGAAAAAAAACCTGCTTTTTCGAAAAACAGACTGAAATGACTGAAAATTCGAATAAAGAAAAGCTAGACTATGATTGATTTCTCCCCAGAATTACAACCATTTTGTTTTAGGGAAACTAAAGAGTTTATGCCCTGATGCAGTCTCACTTATAGTGTGTAACACTTCATTGTTTAGACCTGCATCCAGCCCTTCTGGAAGATGCATTCCCAAATGTTCCTGCTTACAAGGATTTATCAATATAGGTTTAGTTCTGCTTTGCAAGAAGCCCCCAGCTCTTTAAAAAGCAGCTGAATTTTGAAGCCAGACATACTCTGAGGTGGCTCTGAGGTGGGCTGCTGCTTCCTTGCTGCTTTCACCTCCACGTCTCATCCCCACCACCAACCTCAGGTATGTTGGACTCAGGGCTTCTGCAACAAGCTGTTGCCAGCTCCTCAGTGCCAAATACTGTTAAAGGTGCAGCATTTTGTAGGATTAGATGGTGGTTAACTTAATGCTGCAAAGTCTAATTTGCACGTATTTTCCTTGTCATTTCTTTCCTTGCAGACACATAGCTTCCATCTCCTTTGGCATGGCACCATTGTAAAAGTCGGGTAATTCCAGTGACATCAGTGAAATTACCTATGTGTAAAATTAAAGGGAGACCGAACCAGATCCCAGTATCTTCAACATCCAAAACGTGTGTCTGCTTTGCCTGCTCAAATTAAACGGTGCTTCCAAACCATTGAGGGCTTTGTGCAATGTGAAAGATTCCATTAATCTTATCTGTATGCAGTAAAACCTTGTCAATTCACACTAATGATTCTGGGAGTTGACAGGTAAGCACATTTTTCAGCTGGCTTTCCAGTGGGTAAGGGACTGAACCTAAACTCTTGACCTGACACATCTAAATTTAGGGGTATTCAAAATCTGAATTTTGCAACTGAAGTCAATATTTAAATTTCTGTGACTTTGCGTGTCACAGTTTTGGCCAACTGATTTGTGTTTGACAATCCAAAGGTGTAGGAGATATCTCCAGAAGCCATAATCTCTTAGAAGATAGGCAGAGTACACATCCAAAGGGTGGAGGCTCTGGAATGCTCTGGCCTGGCTCAGGAGGAGTCTGCAGGCACACAGATACTGGTGCTGCTGAATTAAGAAAACCTCTTCCCATCCTTGGGAACCAGGGAAGTCCTTCCATGGCCCAGAACTCCAGGGACCTGGGATACAGAAATATTTTTTCATCCTTTTCTTCCTTTCCTGTGCAGCTGGACTAAGTAGGGGAGGATTTACCTGAAGTCTGGCATTTGAGAGGAGAGGGAAGATTGCTCCATGCTTTTCACCATTGACTGAAAAAAGATACAACATGAGGAAAAACAGACTCTGTTTATTTATTCCTCTTCTGTTGAACTTTTCCTCTTTCAGTTTCATATCTTATTTTTCCTTTCTTCCTACTAACTTTTCCAGTCTTTCCACTTGTATTCTTGAAGGAGTTCATTAGTATCTCTTAACTAGATTTGATGAGCATGAACAAGCAAGGAAAGCAACAGAAATAGCAAAAATGGTAGTGAAGATTTGATGTCAACAGGACATGACTATGTAAAGTACACTGCAATGTTAATATAGTGTAGAATATTGATAGGCTTTTAATTAAGCAGTGATTTCTGTTAGATGAGATGTTAAATGCAGTTCTTGACTGTCCTTAGAGATCTCTAACCCCAATATACAATAATCTGTGCTTCTCAAGTTCCTGTGTTCATAAAGCCAGGAGAGCAGATTTTAACTTACCAGTATTTTGTTATGACCTACTGTGTGGTTGTTCTTATTTTGGAGAAACAGGGACATTTTCAATTTAGCTTGTTGTCTAGGAGTGACTATAAGTTAAGCTGACAAAAAATCCTCATTTGCATTCAAGGCTCTAATGGTAAATGTATTGCTCAAGTTGATAAAACTTTCCCAAGTAAACAAGCAGGAAATTCTCTGTCCTGCTAACTATTGCCAACAATCTTTGATAGATACACCTGAGAGTGACTGCATGTTTTCACTCTTAACAACTTCTTGGTTAGATTTGCTTCCAACATGAGAAAAGAGGAGGTTTTTCACTTTCCATGATAAAGCAGTTTTGGTACCTTTGAGCAAAACTTTCTTTATGTGCTGCTGTTGAGTGTTCCTGACACTACAGTTTAGTATATTTGTCCTCTCCAGAGGGATTGCTTTTCCGTGGTCATGTGTGTGGCTTTTCTGATTCCATCTCCGTCAGGGAAGATGACATTTTTCAGCACTTTTGGGAAAACACAGGAGATAAGCACATTTACATGGCACTGGTGGGCTGTCCCAAACAAAGTCAACAGAGTTAAGATTAGGACTGTGTATTTTTCTGGGTGCCTACACATGTGCATGTGTTTATGTTCCTCTGAGAAGCTGATGTAAACAGATGATTATTTCTCCTATTTTGTGGAGGACCGGAAAGACAAAGCCCCACATTTACATTATTTAAAAAAAAAAATTATGTTACAAACTCATTGAGGCAGAGATGATGCTTACTTTGTGTTTTCTTTACCAGTAACTATATGTTAGTTTAAAAAATAGCTTACCTCACATGCTGTGCGCTAGTAAAAGTAATATTTCACTATGATTTCCCTCAAAATTTTGCTTTAAAATTTTCAAAATGATAACATTTTCTGAACAGTTGATGTGACAAAGAAGTGCTGGAATTGTACCTTGAATATTATCTTTTTAAGTGGATTTTATTTTCAGATTGTGGAGAAGCCACAAAATACATGATTCTAAGTAACTTTTCTCCCAGTCAATTTCTGTTTACCTTCTTCCACAGCCAAAAACTTTGGACTTATCCATACAATATTTCTCAATAAGAGAAATGCTTATAAATCTTTCACCTCAAGATAGTTAGACCAGACAGTTTCATGCTAAGATAGAGGAATAAGTGCAGCTTTTTCCCTGGTGAGAAAAATCTCTTTAAAACAAGCTCAGTGTATAATTACTGCATTTTTTTTTCAGTTTCAGAGTATGGTTATGAGGAAGTAACCGTGAGATAAAGTAAATACAAAAATTTGCAACTTGTCAGCTGTTTCTGATTCTTCCCTGCATGGTTTGTCCATCTACAGCTACTGTAAGCTGCTGTAGTGTTGTCTCCTTTCAGGGATCACAGGGTGAGCTCTGGATAAGAGGTGTGTACAAGCACAAGCTGGTGAGTGGCTGTGTTCTGCAAGGTCATATTGCAACCTGTCTTCTGAGGAGAAGTTCAGATGTTTTTCATTTGAACAACATTCATGGCTGCTTTAGGGGTATTTCCGTCTGAGGTTGCTGTGAGATGCTAAGTCAAGCTGTTATCCCAGCAAGTCAACCATATGAACCTTTCAGAATTAATGCTACTCTTCTTTAATACTATCCTTTCAGTTCATTTTTTTCCTGCTGGAGAACCAGTTGGTTAGTTTAGTTCTGTTGTGTAAAAAAATTTCCTTTCATTGGTGCATTTTACAATTGTCAAGTCTTTGGTTTTAGGGGACCAAAATGTTTGTTAAACATTCTGAGAGCATTTTGGTATTCTTAGAGCTCTAGAGAGTGTGGCTGGAGCACAGTTTTAGGAGGCTTAGTTAGTTGCTCTGATAAGAGATCTGCAGCAGTGCTCTTGAGTGTCAGTGGAAGGAAGGCTCATGCAGACAAGAAGGTTGATGTGAAACTGTGAAATACAGAAAATACAAACAGTAGGAATTTTGCTTTGATCCTTGTTCCATAACTGCATAACGGTTTGCAAACTGTCTAGTCAGAACTCTCTCACTCCCTTTTTGGGCTTAGCTGAAAGAAGTTTAACGGTAAATAAAAAAGTCAATTTCAAACCCCTTTCTAGACCTAAGCTCCTTCCTGTAGAGCTGCCCCTACCATCTTCTTCTCTCTTCCTCCCTGCTTCTGTTGCGTTGAACCAAAGTATTGGCAGTGGTTTCTGTGTTTTAGGAGAAGCCATTTAACCCTTTCCATTAAACATAAAAAAGTGTATGGCAAGATGAAGGTACTTCATGGAAAAAATTAGGACATGTTGTTCCGTATTTCTCTCCCATATTTTGAGAAGGATATTTATTCTTCTAGGTGGGCTAATGTCTTGTGTGGGCTAATTCAAATTCTGACACTTGCCTTGCTTGATGAAGTCCATGTGAAGTTTAGCCCTTAAACACCTAGCCTGAAATTCCTTGGTACCAGATGAGGTGCCCAAAGGAGTCTGCAGTAAACAGCCTAACACACTTCTCCCATTCATTCGACTGTTATGAATCATAGCTATAATTCTAAACTTTAAGTTTTCCCTACATGCTGATGCTCACATCTCCAGCTGGCAGAGGCAGTACTGGAGCATCCCACTCCCAGCTTGGATTCCTGGGCTTTCTTCTGTCCCAACCCTACCTCTCCACGGAGATGGTGAAGTTAGTATTTGAGGGACATGTTGAGACTATATATGATAGAAAAATACTACTTCAGAATCCAAAAATTTGATTTGATTTCAGTGTGTGAACATGAACTTTATTGTCATTATCTTCTGTAATAGGTGATTTCTGACTATTCATAGCATTAAAAGAACTACAAAAGATTAAATAAGTCCATGAGTTACCGGAGGGCACAGGAAGTTGGTTGTATTGACATTCTGTGGATCCTCTGATTTTTTTAGAACAGTGAATACTTCAAGAGGGATTTTTGTGTTTTGTTTTGGGTATTTTTTTTTTTTGTATTTTTCATGCAGTCATTGGTGACAAAGAAACAGAGAAACCATAGACTAACTGTATTGCATGGAATGACAGCATCATGCTGCCTCGTGGCACTAAACAAGTAAATAAAACCTTAACAGTCCCTCCTGTTGGGCACACTTGTTGGCAAACTCAGTGAAAAAAGGGAAGAAAATGACCTAGAGTTGCTGTGGTGTGTCCTTCCCTTAGTTGCTGTTCTCCAAAGATACTTGCTGCCCGACGTTACACTGGTGTTAGGTTGGTTTTTCTGCATGGACAAAGAAGAGTTTAATTCTTTTAACACTTTCAAGAATCCAGCAAACCCAGAATTTCTACCAGTGATCATATTCAGTGGTTGTCTACGCCTAACAAAGTCAATGGATGTCAGTGAACTTCGGATCAGAAGCCCAGAGGGTCTCCTGCTCCTGGAATTGTGTTCCATGCAGGGCTCCAGTATCGTGGAAGCTGGGAAGCTTTTTCCCCTCTTTGGAAGTGTTTCTCTGTGTCAGAGGTAGAGCCTTCAGCCAGTGCATGATTCATGGAACAATTGTATTCTACCTGTGTAAAGCCTGCTGTGGAAAACTCTTGTGAGGTGACGTGGACAGACTGGAGGGGTGGTGCTAAGACATAATACACTGTCTTAAAAATAATTCTTTGCATAAATCTTCAAATCTGATCCGGTAGAGTTCTGAGGAAGTTTCTGGATAACTTCAAATGCAAATAATGTGGGAGGTAAGACCTTGAGTCTTGCTTTGAATGGAAATGGCAGTGTATAATTTCAGTTGAAAACAACATGGGCTAATTTTGACTTGACAGAATTCAGCCAAAATAAGTTGTAGTTAAAATGATTTAGTGTGCCATTCGAAACTGATAGCTAACAGTTTGAAGGTTTACAAGCTTTCTTTAATGTGGTTATGTTCAGACTGTATATCAGACAGCTTCAGGCTATTAAATTACACTCTCCTTGCTAGCACTCACTTCTCAGCTTTTAGAATATTTTCCTTTCTGTTTGTGTATTAGTTAAACACCATCTCAGCAATTCAGAAGCCAGCACGAACCTTCTTCCAGAAAGATTTTTGGAAGAAGGAGAATTCAATCCGGTGATAGATCAATGCTTCATTTTGTTTTTTCCTGTTTTTTGTTTGAGCATTTTTGTTCTGTTTGGTCTCTGTCTATATGTGTAGTGCAGGGAGTCCCACTAGTGTGGATGTTGAAAGTCACATGCAGATCTGATCCACTTCATACTGAAAGCAGTGGCCCCCAAGTTGAATGGCTTCCTTTTCCTGTCCTGGGAAAGAAAACTGGTCCGCACTGGTTTCCTGTAGGGCTGTTCTCCCCTGTGAAGACCAGATCACTAGGACAGCATTTAGAGCCCCACATCCTCCTGGCACTGCTGTGCAGACCTGTGCACGAGGTGGGACTGTGCTGACAAAGTGCTCCTGCATGCAGCCACAGAAAGACTCACCATCAGTTTGCAGCAGTTACATTTCCACCTGGAAGGACAAAGGATATCATGCAAATGACTTGTGAGAAAAGAAACTAAAGAAAGAAAAAAAAAACACTTAGAACCTCAAAGGTAAGAAAAATGTGTAAGGTGCTGTTTGTTAAGTTTTTTGAAAGGAGGTAATCATTCAAAAGTCTGTGTCTGGTTTTCAGATGAGGCTAATGGGCTTATTGAAGCAATTTTGACTTTCAGTGCAACTCAGAACCTGGAGTCCTCTACTTCACCTTAAAATTGGACTTGGTTTCCCACGTTATTTAAATATTCTAAAGTTATATTCTAATAGTTCTTCAGTATTTCTTTCAAGCGAAGTGCAACTTTGTATTTAGCTTACATTAGAAAAAAACGAAAATGAATATTGTTGAATGGTGCTGATTTAAAACAGGGTTTTTTAAATAGACATTGTAGAAATGTGGTTCTGTCACTACATTGTTTAGCCGGTAATAGGATATTACAGTAACCTTGTGAGGTGCAAGCTCAGCTTGGAATCCCAGGTGTGCCAGGTCTTGTACTGACAAACTGTGAAGACATTTCTTGCCTCAGAGACCAAAAGAAGTCTGGTGTGGATGAGAGATGGGGGCCAGGACAGTGTGGGGACCTGGTTTGGACCACCTCAAGCTCACTCCTGTATTTTGGCCAACACAGGGCATTTCCAGGTAGGGATTTGAGCCTGGCAGCTTGGGCTCACCCCTAATGAAGTGTGAAGATGGCAGAGTGAGTTGGTGTGTGGGTGAGCATTGCCACGTGTGCACCATGTGAGCTCCCTGCCACGCTCATTAACCGAGTTCTGTCAGAGGTGGCAGAAAACAACTCTGGTATTTTTGTCCCCGGTGCACTTGGAATTTAAGTAAGAAGAGTAAGACAGTAATGTACATTGAATAATTTAATACTTGACTTGCTTGTAGTTGTGGATCACATTTGTCTTACAAAATCTTTTGTCTGTGGTGTTCGGTTGATGAAACAAATTGAGCTGCAGCATTGTGGGTAGAAATAACACATATCAGTTCTGCACTTCTTTACTCTATTAGTCCCATTTGGAGTCAACAGAAGGAAGTCTTTAACAAAAAAGAGCCTAGTTTACCCAGTTTCTAAAATGATGGACTGGAAAACCTGCCCATATAATTTCTCTTTATAATTCTATTTCTGTAAACTAAAATTTAGTTTTTTTAAAGAGAGTTTGCTTAAATCCCCCAAATCCTTCTTCACAAATTTACAACAATGTACAAATGTACAAGTTTTAGGTGAGGTTATTCCTAAAATACTAGAATGGTGTTTTTCACAGTGCCTTTGTAACAACCAGAGCAGGTCGACATTTTTGGTTAATAAAAAAATTACAACAATATTAGTGTAGTATAAAATTCACTTAAACTGGACTCAATCAGGGCCATATGTTAAATATCGCACATCCTAAATGACTTCATGAATTTGGGCCATGAAATGCTCAGCAGTAAGAAGAGTGGTGGTAGCTATTTGCTCATGGTGTACAGAATGCTGAAGAATTAAAAACGGAACTGTCCTGCTGAAATATGCAGTATACATATTTCAGTGGCTATGCTAAAAGAAGGACTTTGCTGGATTTATTTTAATTTTGAAAACAACAGATTTGACACATTCAAGTTGGTTATCTTTTACCTGCTGGCTTTTGCCTCTGGTAATAGCTAATAACTGGAGATGAGCAGAGAGCTCTATCAAATAAGAAAACTGTAGGGGAAAAGAAGATGAGATGAATGCTTAATGGACCTACGTAGACATAGATGCACTGGTTCATGTTAGTGAGAGGAAATCCAAGCTGTTCTTTGAAAGGAATTCCTCCATCTCTAAAACATCACTCCATCACTTCTAGCATAGCCTGTGTGCTCCTTGGGGGCCAAATATTTTAAGGCCCTTGGCCTTAAAAGTTCCTGGAACCTTTGGGCAGCCTTGCAGCTTCAATACTTCACTTTTCAGTGTCTCATAAGTAGAAGTCGGGGCCTTCCTGGACAGGGAAGCAAAAAGCTGGAGTTGAAATCCATGCATGAAATCAAAAGCTGCACCCAAGATCAAGGCGCTCAGTACAAACGTTGCCATTTGTGTTTATAAAATAGATGAAGGCCTATGTGTCAAGTTGAAGTCTGCAAACTTCTGGTTTGTGTATAAACACCAAACTAACATTAACATTGCTTTAAACATGGTTTTGTTTGCTTTAATATCATATAAATTTTAGTCTGACATTAAATGTGTCATTGAGTGTGATGAAGCTGGAGGGTAATATCTCACTCAAGTGCCATTTTTGTCGTCATTCAAAACTATGGTAATGCATTTGATGATTCTTATCTGTTCTTCAGTGTCTGTGGTTATCTTTCTTATTTTCATTCTCATACATGTCTGAGATATGTAGAATGGATCTGGAAGATTTTATTTGCTGCATAGGTTGAAAGAATAGAAAAACTGATCCTCTGTTTTTATTTTATTTTCCTGCAATCTTGTAGACCTTGAAATCAAAGCTGGCGCATATGTAAATATGATCTTCTTCCTTCGATCTTTTGAAAGTTCATTTTCTATGCAGGTAAATTAATCTGTGGTTCTAGCAGTGACTGTGGCAAAATCAGCCAAGTGGAGTGTGGATTTGAGGGTTCTTCAGACTTCTGCCGTCATAATTCCACTCTGCTCCTGTACATGGGTCTGTCACTCAGCTAGTTGTGCTTATGGAACTGACAAAGAGCAAGCTTTGCTTGCTAGGAGAGATTCTGCCAGAGGAGTCAATATTTGGGTAAAAACTGAATGAACACTCAACTCAGTCCTGGTACTAGTTTAATTGATCTAGATAGACAACCTTTCTATCTGTAGGAGTTTTTTACTCTGGTACGAAGTCAGGTTGAATAATTCCACAAAGCCACAAAAGAATATTTTCAGTTATCTTTGTTGTTGTTGTTGTTGTTGTTGTTGTTGTTCAAAGTAAGGAGCTATATTGCTCTGCTTGATTGCTGAAGTCACTGTAAGAACAGGTCTTTTCCATATACAGACACATAGACATAGTGATGCACTTGAAAGTCTCAATGTATGAAAAAATCTGTGTAAAACATGTTTCTTTTACAAAAAGAAACCCCACATTTTCCCCTCTTGTTCACATGGGATGGTTATTACTGCAGTAATAACTGCAGGGGCAGGATATGTCATAGTTAGTAAACTTTTCATATTGGAAGAGAAGTACATGTTAGCTTTATCTATCATACTTACACTTCCCTTGTTCTTAGTGGTAAATATTAATAATCTGTTGAAGTGCATATGCAGAGTTTGGACAGAATAACAGCGTGAACCTTTTTGAAAGTTAATAAAGTTAGGAGTGGATGATAAAAAAGCTTCTGAATTAAACTATGCATTGCTTTTGCGCTGCTTCTATTCTAACAGCACAGCCACATGTCAGAGTGAAGTAACATTTAACATTTTTTGTGTAAATATTTATTTCTGTCCCTCAGGTATCTACATGCATGTTAGAGTTGAGCCCTGCTATGCAATCACAGGTTGGTCATCAGACATTTGGTCTAATTAAATTCAGATTCTGATGTGCATGTATCCTGTCAGGTTAGCTTAAGGTAACACTGGAGCCAAACTCTGTAGTTCTCTTTATTAACTGATTGTGTTTCTTCCATTTCATTCTACTCTGGAGCAGGCTGACTTTCTCTCCAGACTTGTCAAGGATAGGGAAAATACTCTTTATTTTGAGAATTCACATCAGCTGGGTCTAAAACTGTAAGATCTGAGTCAGATTGGATCACTGAAGAAAGAAAGAAGTCTCAGTTGCTGCAATATTTACTGGACATATTTCTTCTTGGTTGCTGTGGAATTATGGAAAAATGCTAAAGAAATAGGGACCTTCCATAAAAACCCAGTGACCACCTTTCTTCCATCTGCAGTTCACTGCTCCTTAGTTCTGCTTCGCCTTCATCCTTGTATGCAGAACATTTTACTGCTTGACTCACCTTCTCACGGCAAATTCCTCATACCTGTTTGTTTCCCCAGTAGCAGCTTTGGCCTGACAGCCTGGTATGTTTCTTTTGGAGCTTGTACCTTGTGTTTTAGGATTTGGAATGCATCTTCATTTGTTTCGGGAAAGCATCCAGCCTTTTCTTTGTGTTACCACAGTTAAAAATAGTAGGAGAACCAAACGCTCAGCACTGTTGCCCATACTTTGTTAGATAGCTGTGCTCCAGATCCAAAGTTCTCCAAACAGGATAGAGGCTGGAAACCTTTTCCTGTGATAACATGCATGACAGCTATTGGTAGTGATTTCTATTTTGTTTTGATTTTTTTTTTTTGGTTGAAATACACAGTTCATGAAAGTGCTTCTTACAGCTTTGTAGACAAATGGCAGTGGATGGCTTTTTTCTGAAATACTTCTTTGCTTATCAGAATCTTCCTGCTCTTCATGAATAACTTTCACTTGCTATGTTAGCTTTTTTTAAATGTTACCAGTGTTAGGGATGATAACCTGATGGCTTGGAAGGCCCCACAAAGTGCTATAGCACTATGTAATGTTTGTATGTGGTCATGATGACAAAAAATCTCTACAAGTTTTGATTCCATGTGCTTCCAAAGGGCTTTTACAAGTCCCAGGGATCAATAACAATATAGAATACTAGAATATGTATTGCAAATATTAAAGCTGCGTGCAGTCTTCTGACTTCCTCTGAAGAAAATACTGAGAGAGTCTGTACTCATTTAATCTTCACTTGACAAAATTTGGCATTCTCAAGCAGTGTGGCTGTCTTTTACAAAACAGTTGAAGGAAGTTAGACACTAAAATCCAATGCTAATTTTGCTTAAAAATGGCAGCTTAAACTGTCAGATAGCAAGAAAGTAATGTTGCCCTTGTTACTCCTGTGTTTTTGTTTTTTTCCCTAGCTCAGAGGCTGAGCATTTCAGTGTGGACAGTCGAAGTTTGAGAAGTTAAAAGCAATCAAAATCAGAAGGACAGAAGGGGAATTTTAGGCAGTCCAATTAGTATGAATTATTTTCAGCATCTTGTGTGGCATAAATTAAGTTTTTCCTTTGTTGGCACTTGTGAAAAAATAACAGCTATTGATTAGGCCTGTCGAGCCCTCCTGGCCTGACAAGATATTTTACTGTAGTGTTGTGGGCACAGTCTAGAAATGATGCTGAGAGAGTGCGATCCGCTACAATCATCTTCTCTCGTTGTTATTTTTAGTGGGCTTTTTTAGATGTACTGTATACAGTAGAACCTTATTAAAGCCTCACTTAAGATCCTCAGATAATCACCCTCACCAGGCTGCTTTTGAGAAGTTTTCAGGAAACCATTTTTAAATGCAGCAATATATTGATTTCTGAGGGGGGGGGGGGGGGGGAGGGGGGGGGGGGTTATGGGAGGGGGGGGGATGGGAGGGGATGGGATCNGGGGGGGGGGCAAGTGGGAGGTTGCTAATCTGGGCACTTGGGTCAAAGCTAGTGCTCGTGTCCCCGATTCCTTATTTTAGTGGGAGTGGGCTGCAAGTGTAGGCGCAGCTCTGTCACTGATTAGAACTTGGTTGTTAGTTTTTGGTGCTGGCAGTCTGAAAACTGTGAATGTTGTCTCAAATGTAGAACAGATGTAGATTTTTACTCTGATGAAATGAGATGAGGGACCAGCACTGACAGTGGTATGAAGAAGAGTTTCAGAGGTGACAGTGAGAAGATCCAGGGTTTTGTTTTCATTTTCAGATCTGAGCTGAGCAATAAATACTGTAATGTTTGCAAAGATATTTTGGGGCTGAGTATAAGCATCTTAGGGTGAGATGGACAAGTCTAAAGGCTTCATGTTGTCGGGTGAAACAGGTGGGAGAGACAAAGTTTTGAGCAATTTAGTTTCCTGATTTTTTTTTGTCCCTTTCAGTTTAGTATCAAAATCCGTAATGAGAGGAAACACGGTTGCTTTGCTTTTTGAATATCTTTTTGCCAGCACAGTCCATGTTTAAATCTAGCAGC
This sequence comes from Peucedramus taeniatus, assembly GCA_013400575.1. Taxonomy (NCBI): domain Eukaryota; kingdom Metazoa; phylum Chordata; class Aves; order Passeriformes; family Fringillidae; genus Peucedramus; species Peucedramus taeniatus. Next base: position 140,047 of record WBNO01027775.1, on the reverse strand, counting down.
AGCCTTTGATACTTGAACAGCAAACAGTGTCAAACCATCAGTCATCCCTATACAGGGTGGATGGTATTGCTTCTGGGTGCTTCTCTATTTTCTTTCCTAAATAATCCCAGACAGTTGTGATCATATGTTCATTTGGCAAGAGATGTCTTGAATTTCCTTACTGTTATCTTCTCAGAATTCCTGGAAAACCATTTGGAGATAGATAGCATGTGATAAAGACCACAATATGCAGGCTGAGATTATCAATTACTACACTGATGGATTCTTGTTCTTCTTCATTGGGGTTCAAGCTATTGTCAGGAATGATGACTTGTGTAAGAGAGAGTTTGAGTTCCAGTGCAAAGATGTCCAGCTCTGGCTGCCAGGACATCTCTGTCTGTGGTCAAGGAATGCCTGGAGTTAAGAATAAACCCCCAAAACCAGCTTTGATAAGAGAGCAGTAGAGGAAAGGATTTGGGTTTGGTGAATCACAGAATCACAGAATGGTTTGGGTTGGAAGGCACCTAAAAGATCATCTCATTCCAGCCTTCCCACCATGGACAGGGACACTTGCAGGGACTGGGCATCTGCAGCTTCTCTCGGAAGAAGCTCACAGTCACCCTCACCTTCCTCACTGAGGGGCGAAGGCTGGCTCCCATCCCTTCCTCATTCATGATGGGATTTTTCTCTCCTCTGCCAAGAAGTTCATCCTTGAGATGTCTCCGGTCCATTGTCTCTTTCTGGAGTTTCAGGTGGCTTTAGTTAAAGGCTTCCTTTGCTTTTTTGGCTGAAAGACCACAGCCTTGCCTTTCGTATTTGGGCCTTACACCTGTAATCTTTGTAGTTGTGATACGTGACTGAAATTATTACAGCACGACTTGCAGAGGGATGAGGTTTAGGCTCTGCAAAGATAATCACTCCTGAATACGTTTCAGATTTCTTATGGATGGCGTTAGCCACAGGGGACACACTGGACCTCCTTTGGACACCTCCATTAGCCAGTGGTGTCACTGGATCTTCTCACTGCCCCTGCTGCGTGGGGAGTGTGTCGTGGCCTGTTTGGGCAGAGCTCTCTGGGCAGGAGTCAGGATATGTTGTGGCAGGGAAGGGCTTTGGGAAGCTGAGAAGAGAGGCCTTGGGGAGAACACCTGAAGCTGGGTCTGTCCCCACCAGGTCATCTGGGGACCAGGGAGACATGTCCTGGGCCACCCCTCTGCTAAAGTATCCAGGATTCTCCCTTTAGGCTGATGTTGCCATCTGCTTTTGGGAGGAATTTATTCCCAGGCAGGATTGTTGAGCACTGGAACAGGCTGCCCGGGGATCTGGTGGAGTCACCCTCCCTGGAGATGCTCAAGAGACAGCTGAACATGACACTGATTGCTGTGGTTTAGTTGGCAAGGTGCTGGTTAGTCAGAGGTTGGACTTGATCATCCTGAAGTCTTTTCCAGCCTGAATGACACTGTGTGTGACCTTGCCTCTGCAACTGGGTCCTCTTGGGTGGCTTTGAGCCAGGCATTTCTTTTCCTGCCTTATTTTCCCACTTGGGAATAATGATGCCTTTTCAACTAAACCTGGAAAATTATACAGTTGTTAAGTTGTACAAAATCATTAGAGATTCAAAGGAATTGTCTTGGACTGGCCAGGAGAAAATTTTGTCCTGTACTGTTCTACAGCTTCAGCTTCCCTAAATTTGCTGGTTATCCAAGGTATGGTGCCTAATCCTTAATTTTCATGTCTGGAGAGTGCTTGGAGCACATGAGTTTGCTTTACAGGTTTTGAGAGGTATAGTAAGATACTGAGCTGGAATCCTAGAAGTTACCTTGTGCAACAGTTCAAATGTAACTATCACTAACCCTCTTGGTTTCATTGCTATTGCTATTCCATATAAGACTTGTATCCTTTCTGTCCTTACAACTGCTTCCTTAAAATGCTATATCTGTAGCTCTCCTGCTGATATTTTTTGGTAGGGCTCCTTTATTCCTCTCCCCTGTTGATTTTCAAACTCAAAGGACTAGATTTAAATGAAGGGGCATGTCTTTGACTTTAATGAGCTTTTAATAAAATCTGAAAAAAAAATGCCACCAACACCCCTAGAAGAGCAGTTTTTATGATGATTTGCCTCCCTACTCTAACCCCTCAAGACCCCATATTCTGTAAAAACTGCTACCCTACACACCTGGCTATAATTAAGTGGTCTTTGTTTTTCTTTCAGTCTTACTCTTGTTTTACAAAACATGGTGTAATGTAGTATTGGGGAGAGCTTTTAAAAGTATTAACTTAAAAGTAAAGTAAAGCCTGACTGCCTGGTAAATGTGCCACCCAGTAAGAGACTTACTTATTTCAAGGCAAGCTTTAAAATGTTGACTGTTTTGAAGCTTTGCCTATTTCCCTTTACAGCAGGATCATTCATTTTATCTTATTTTTTTCTTTTTTTTTTTTTTTCTGTTATGTTCCCCATCCTGTTTTTTTGTTTAATGGAAAGTTAAAAGTAGATGAGGTTTCTTGCATACTCCTAGAAACCTGGCCATTTCAGGTTGAACAGGAGATAAACTGGTTAATAAGAGCAGATCCCCCAAATTAAAACACTTCAGTGGCATTGGATTGAAAAGAAAAACATGGAAGAGGACAAGAAGGAAATGCAATATGGACATCACACATGATCTTGCCCTCCTTTCAGGTAGAAACAAGCACAGCAGTTTTTAACAATCAGCCCTTGTGTGTCTGTGTGTTTTCCTTCCCTCCGTGTTGTTTCACAGTTATCTGTTAGTAACAGCAGTATTATTACACACAGATTAAAAGACAGGCAGCTTTTAGGCTCCCTGACAGTTGGCCAGAGCAGAGATTAGAGATAAAAGTTAATCCCGTGAGGTAATAGCAAAAAAAGAGTACAAAGACATGAGATGAGCCGATAATGGTTTGTTTAGGTAAGAAGGCTTCCCTTGCCTTGGTGTTTGGCTCTTGCTCAGGGTGCTTTGAGTGATAGCTTCCCAAATCCTTTCGAAGGTTTAGAACAGTTAGCAGTTGGCCAGGAGAGAGTTGGAGGAAAAATATGGGAGCCAGCAGTGGTAAAACATAATGAAATCATTCCAGCCATAAGTGGAAGGTGCCGGACCATGGGGGAGATGAGGGATGCTTTCTTCCACAGCTGCAGAGCTATTAGTCAGTTAACACTTGGACAGAGGGAGGCTGAAACAGTCTCTAAGTCAGGGTTTAAAATATCAAAGGAACTTATGTTTATGTTTCTTGTAAAGTGGAAAATAATTTGAAAATGTAGCAACATGAATATGACTTCAGGATGGTTAAAATGTTAATAGCCTGATATATTTTAAGCTACATTTCTCTATTACATGCTCAGAGAGAAAAGTTTGCAAAGGTTTTTTGGACTTCATATATATTTAGGAATGCTCTTAAATCCACATGACATCACAAATGAAATTCAAATAAATCCATCCCTTTCTAGTGAAGTTATGAAGGGGTATTCAGCAGAAGATTAGGAACATGAAACAAGTGAATAGTTACTTCTGCACAGCCCTATCATTTTGCAGCTAACACAGATAAATATGTGTTTGATATAGAGGCTATCTACCAACCACTGGCAATTCAGCACTGCACTGCAGTCACAAAATTGAAGAGGTGGAAATTCATATCTTTGTTTTTTTTAAACAAAGATTGATGAAAGCAGTAGCATTCTGATTCTTGAGTACAGTAATAATACGATTCTGAAATAACCAATTAGCAAGCTACAATTACTGTACCTGCCTTAAAGCTGGCTATTGCTAGCACTAGGCTAAGAAGTGAACTGTAATAGAAATAAAAGCATGCCTTATTATGGCATCTAGCCACTAGAATTGATGGAGGAAAAAAATCTGCCCGCACATTTCCTTCTTTGTCCTTCTCTTTTGATTAGGGCAGGGAAGTAGCACGAATACCAAAAGATACAATTATAAATAGGGATAATTCCAGAGTGACCATAAGAATGAGTTCCATAAGATATAATTTGTTCTACTCTCTGAATGTCTTCAGTTCCCCTAAGAATCTGTTTCAAGGAGTTAGTGAATCAAACTCTGCTTTATTCTTCTTTTATATCAAGGATTGAATAGCTAGGTATTAATTACTATTTCACTTAGAATATTAATGACAATTATTTGTGTGCTCACAATAAGGAGGTCTTGGAAGGAAAAGAGATGAGAAGGTTGGAAACTAATCAGTCAGATTTTGTCCTTAAACTTAGAAGAAAGTAAAGCTGTTGTTTTTATGTTTTTTTTTTAATATCATAACAAAACAGTTTGGTCACTGACTGGAGTGTTTGCCAGTCTTTCAGACTCTGTGAACTTTGGGACAGACAGGGCTTGCCACTCTTGTGGATTAGTGTTCAAATTCATGAATTCTCAACTGTGCTTATTTATTGTTCAAGAGAGCTTGAGGTCTGAGACAGAAATAATAGTTAGCAATCAGTAAGTGTTGTACTACGTTCTGTTTCTAGGTTATGCATAATGGAAATGTTTGCAAAAAGCCACCAAAAAGCGGGATGAAAGCACCACGCTACAAATCAGTAATGTGATGTTTTTGCTTGAGAGGTGCAGCATCTTTCAGGGAATATCAGTTTCCTCCAAGCACAGAAGAACAGACTGTTTTAGGTACATTACAGGGCTCTAGACTACCATTTTCTAATGTATGAGATCCCAGTACTGCCAAAGTAACACTGAGATGTCACAAGGATAGGATATCCTCCTACAGAACAGTGCATCTGGCTGGGAGTGTCTTGTGAGGTGACCAGAGCTGCAGACACTTGCAAGGTGCTAATTTGTGAATCTGAAGGGGTGATAGGAAGGAATTTTCCCTTTCAGAATTTCTTCACAGAACAAAAAGAACACTTTTATGACTATATTTTCAAGTTAGACCTTTTTTTCGTTGTGTTTGTCCAAAATATGATGCAGTTTGCATCCTTTCCTGCCTGAGAGCCTGTAAACTTGCCAAGGTATTTCATGTCCTGGCTTTTTGTTTTGGCCATAGAAATTCCAGCCCCATTTTCTCCTTTTTGTGCTTGAATGAGCAGGAAAAAGAAGTCAGAGTTAGGAGAATGTCCCTTTCCAAAGGAGCTCAGACAGTTGTTCTTCCTTAAACAATTTTGAAGCTCCTTGCTTCAGGCTTGGTTAGATTAGTACCAAGTCAGGTCATCAAAGTTTAAGAAGTTGTAAGACTGTGGTAACAAAATTAAGTGTCAGTTTTTTTCTTCAGTACAGTTAGACAAGAGAAGGAAACAGAACCTTCTCCACTTCGCAAAAGAATTATCACATTCCTCTCTTCTGGTCAGAGGTAATTCCCGTTTTTGGACAACAACTTGCGATAGCATTCATAAACAGTGCTAATATAATTTGTTTCTAATAGAATTTCATGGTGCACAAAGCTTGCAAATAATTGGTTTAGGAGTAAATTGAGGGGAGGGTTTTTCCCCAATCTTTTTATCACTTGCCGCTACCGTGTGTCATTCATAGTCCAACTCAATCAAGAGTCTATTACTGATAGCTGAACAATGTGGTGCCTACAGATCTTTTATGATGCAAAAGTGGGCAGTTGCATTGTGAATCTTTCAAAAGGCATTACATAAAAAAAAGAACAAAAGAAAGGACTTTACATACAGGCTCTTAGATAGGAAAGTGATTCATTGGAAATAGATTTTTGCTGTAATTTTGTTGTTTTGAATCCTAAATTGAGTAATGGGACTTCTTGAAGAATTTCATTGTTTTATTGAGAGTCAAAGAAATTGCGTGACGTTTGGGTGTCTCTCCATTTAGTGTGTCGGGACTGGTGTGCTCCTCTAACACTGCATTGCAATGCTTCACAGATCCCTTCCTTTTCCCAGGCTAAAGGGTGAGCAAATAACATGGGTTAGGCTCCCTGCAGCACGGTTTGGTACCATTACATGAAGTTGTCTCTAAGAGTATCAAGGGTTGGTGTAAGAAGCCTTGGCATTCCTCAAAAGGGAAATAGATATTATCCAAAACCTGTGTGAAGGTTTTTTTAAAAAGTAAACCAAAATATATTTTGAAAGTCTTACCCCAGTAAATGACTTTGTCTTGATTGAATGGGACTAGTGTACAGTTCACATGAACAGTGTATTTCATGTTCCTTTGCAGGGGGGCATAGTGGGAAAAAATGCTCTCTTTTCCATTGCAGTCAAACTTCACATACTGATGATGAGTTGATAAAGCCCTCAGCTTAGATGATTTACAAATATTTGTGCACTTTCTTGACTGATAATCAGCAAATAAACAATTAGGTTCTACAAAAGTAGTATTTTTTAAAACATTTTTTCTGTGTCCATGGCTTTCATCAAAAAGATGAAGTCTTAAGCCCCGGGAAATTGAAGGAGAATGGAAAATATCCTCAGGTTCTTTACTTGTCAGGATCAATTCTTTTTTCTGAACTGCCCTACTCCTAACTGTAAAAAGCCAAAAAGTTAAATGAAAATCAGTTTTTATGATCAGGAATGAAACTGGGCTTTGTTAAGTAAATGTAGCTTTGCTGTGTTACCACTGGAGATCTCCTGTGGAACTGATCATCTCAGAAGCTGCACCTTACTCAAAAGTTGTACTTTTCTTCCAGTGGTACCATGTATGCAAACAGCAGTCATTTGTATTGCATAAAATCAAAATGTAAAATTTTGTCTTTGATTTCTTGCCCTGTTTTTTGTTAATAGGGTAGTAAAAAACAAAATTTTAATAAGTGACATGAGTCCTTTTATCTTAAAAAGTGAACCTATAGAAGATTCTGAGTAGTTTTCTTTTATTAGTGTTTTCAGAAACAAAAATCTGTGCAGAGATGATCCATTTGATTGGAGACAATAATCTTTTACAAAAGTGAAAAATAACAAACAACTTTAAGCAAGATCTCTATCAGTAATTCACAGGGACATATAGAGAATTTTGGCTCTATTTTTCTTTCCAGTCTTTTCCAGCTTCCTATGCGTCTGGGTTGTAGGTGGGATCAAGTTGGGAAGTGTTAAAAATCAGAGAACAGTTAGCGGTATGTTTAAAGTTTATCTGAAAGTAAGAAAAGCCACTTAAAAGACTTTCTTAGCGAGTGAACTTTTGTGATAATTTAAGAGACCCAGGTGATTCAGGGAATCTGAACAATGTCTACAGATTGAAGTGATTCTCTGAACTTTTGGAGATTTAAAGGTTATTCCCGTCACTGGCGGTACAGAGCGCTCACCGTGACTGGCAACTTCAGGGAGCATGCAGTTTTTACTCCATTGACTCTTGGCTACCATTTTGTTCATGCTCCGCTCTGTATTCTTGACAGCAAATTGATTTAACTTGCAGCAGGAAAGAGTGTGCGAGTGTGAGTGAGCAAAGCCCGCAGGAAAGGGGGAGAAAAAGAAATGTGTGAATGTGAAATGTAGCAGGGAGCAAGGCGAGGATACTGAATGGCAACATTTAGGCATTGACTGTGACATTGTATTAACCTTTTTAATGGATGTATGTAATAAAGTGACATGTAAATGGAGCACAAGGGGAGATATGACACTATATCTGGAAAAGGATAAAACAGTCAGTGAATACTGGGCTATTATAGCAGTTTGCAAACCTTGGATAAACTCAGTCAGCGGTTGTATAATTGGTTATTCAATCCCAACCCTTGTTCACAGCTCAAAGCCAGGAACACTGGGACCTGTTGCCAATTTGAGTGAATGCAGTGCCTGTGCTCGGCCGGAGCCTAGCACTGGAGCCAGGCCTTTTCCTGTGGGCTGGTTTCCACCATGTCTGGGACTGGCGCAGCGACAGTAGCCCTTTTGTTGTCAGAGGCTGGCTGGTGCTCCCCTCCTTTGCAAAACGTCTAAGAGCTACACAAATATAAGAAAATAGGAAAAGGGACTTACTGTAGCTTTTCTCTCACCAAGTTAAATGTAGGGGCTTTGAAAAGGAGGCAAAGTCCAAGCAATAAGGAAAACTGGAGCACATTATGGCTGGTTGAGGAAAGCGCCATCATCTTCCAGGGTATGATAGGAATCGTGGGTGAGCTTGTTCCTCCTAGATCATGCTCCTAACCCCTGCTGAGCAGCCTGGGAAGCACTCTTTGGACAAGGGATCCCTGCCTCCCTGCTGCAGTGGCCTCTTATACAAGCAGGGGAGCTCCTGCATGGACCCACTCTGTAAAAAGTTCCCAAAACATGGATGTTGTTGTCGTGGGTTTGTTTGGGAACCACTGGTATGGAGGTTGTCTCTCTCCAAATATGGAGGCAACATTATATCAGCCAGATGGAGATGAACAGAGAGGGTGTTATAAGTACCCTGGTTCCCTCCACCCTCATCCCTACACACACAACTTTCCAGTAAAAGCAAGGAGATATTTATGGAATGTCCTGACTCAGAGGCCAGCTGTTTCTCTTCTAGTAAAATGGTAGTTAGAAATAAATCAGAGGAAGGTTTGATTTTGGTTGATGAAATAATGAATATTCAGTAATATATATAGAAGATGAGCCTGGATGAGCTAATGGTCCCTTCTGGTTTGCAGCTTTTTGTGAATGAATCGGCAGTGCTATGAATCTACAGTTTTCTCTTCTCCCTCCTTTTTTTTCCCCCATTTTTCTCTAGCTTTCAGTAGTGGGATCTTGCTCCTTTACAAGCCTTACAGTTTCTGAGTGTACCTGGGTTACACAGTAGTATTTTTGTAATGTCATCATTCCCTATACAGGGAAGGGAATTATTGACACAGTAGATTATGCACAGGCTTTTTAAGTTGCAAAATTGAGGTAATGGTTAAAAATTATATGCCTCTAGATCACAAAGAGATGGGCTTGGGGGCTAATCTCTTTACCATCCTGATTTACTCTAGTTCAGACAAAATAATACAGAGTGCCCGGTTTAATGAAAGCCTGCAATTCAATCAAGAGGTTCTGCTGAGGTCATATAATTTAAATAGTTACAGCACCTCTTGACTGAGCTACAGCCTTGATAATTCAGTACTTTGTTGTTATTTATGAGGGTAACTTTTCAAAGCAATCTGCATATCTCCCGCTAAAACCTGCTTTGAAAATTTTATACCATGATGTCATTGAAAAAGAATTTTTTTCTCTTGGTAAGAAAAGGGAAAAAAAAACAAAATCCCACACCAGCAAAATGAGAGGGGAAAGGAATGCATTGTTTTAGAATAGAAAATTAATCACTTGGAAGTTGACTGGTTATTGTGAAGCAAATGCAGAAAGAGTATTGAACTTGTGATACAAGAGAAAAACTACAGAAACTCCTGCCAAGGCTTTTAATGGAAAATACACCACATGTTTCATTATAAACACAGCTTTGGGAGCAAAGAGTTATAACAGTGGACAAAAAAGGCCATTGTGGAAATACATTTTTTTTTTAATAATCATAGTTAATGTAGCTCAGCCTTAATTGAAGCATTGTGCAGAGTAGCAGGAGCACATTGTAGTAGGGACAGCTGGAACAATTTTGGATGTTTGGGGTGTTCACATAAAGAAGGATGCAATACTATGTGCTGGTGAACCTAGAGTGGTTTAGTTGTCAGGAGAACTGCTCTGAAGCAATTTGAAGCCTCTCCCTACTGACAGTGAAAAATCCACTCAACTACACCTCATCTTCCTAACTCCTCCAAATATTATCTGTGTTTTGCATTACAGTGTAATACTGGCTGCGAGGATAACGCACTGATGTCTCCCCTTAGGTCAGTGTTTCCAATTTAGTGAATTGTAGGTGTCTGACTGGAGATCCCACACACTCCTGCAGAAGAGTGAGTGCTTGAGATGCATCATTAATTTAATGTAGCTAAGAGACTAGAGGGGTTAAAGGAATTTGTAGTAGCCCCACAGAGAGCTACCCAAATGTAATTTAAATAGGATGGAGGAAACTTTTCATGCCTTAATTTTTTTTTTCTGAGTTAGAAATGTTCAACACAGTAATAGGTGCTTTTATATGTTTTAAACTCTCAGAAAAAAAAAGTATCTGTTATACGTATGGAAACAAGTGTTTCAATTAAAGTCAGATCAGGGCTTTGCAGAAACTTTATATTTTGTGCTGAGCTCTCAAGAAATGTGTATCTATGGTGATCTTTTTTTTTTTTTTCTCTCTGGCAAAAGGAGAGGGAAGAAGAATAAAAAGTACAACACTGCCTACCAAGTAAACCACAAGTCACCGATGAGCTACACATCTCCAACCCTGAATTCTTGGAAAGCAAAGTAATTTTTCTCTGTTAATTTTTTTAGAATGGAATTTCATTCAAAAGACTCATAGAGAATTGTAGAATTTCTGTAGCCAAATTTAGAATCAACTAATAGGTTTCATCTAGGTGTAGTAGGAATTTGAGCATTAGAGGCTGAGTTTTATAAAGATTTCGAAAAAGTTTGGTTTGGGGATTGCTGCATTACATTTCTACATTTCACTTTTCGGCCTGAGTTGGAATGAGCTTGAGATTATTTTCTTTCTTAATTAAGAATCTGTTACTTGCATTAAAAAAAAATATGGGTAACTGAGAAATGTGTACTTCTACCATTTTTCCTATTAAAAAAAACACAGTTGTTTTATGTTCTCCTTAATCCTTGAACCATATAATACATAATATCCTGGCTCTTCTGTTATTTGTAAAGCCAAAGCTGATGGTGTCACTTTTAACTCTGCCAATTCCAGCAAGGAAAGGTATAACATATTCTGGAAAGGTATAATATATTCTATATTATGCCCTAGAGTGTGACCTTTACTTTTTTAATTAGGCTGTCCTTTCTGTATTCTTGATTCAGCTTGTGTTAAAGTAACTGGAAAAATTATGTGTTTGATGTCCCAGGACCCTCCAACTCCATCATCTGCTTTAACAGGGTTTAAGAAATGGAAAGTTCCCCAGAGACACATGATGCTCAGGGAGACGCTTGGAAGGTTCACCCACATTTTGCACCGAGTGTCCCTTACAGCACTTCCATTCCTTTAGCAAGGAGCCTGTGTGAATTGGTGATGTGGTGCTCAGTGGCTGTGTTCATAGAACGAGGAAGCTCCAAGATAAGTTCAGTGGCTAGAACATGGGAGAGAAGGTAAGCCAGCCCTGAAGAATTCATTCCTTCTGATCTGCCCTGTAACCATCGAGCTTTCCATGGCATTTGACCATGATTGTTTGTTGCTCATGTGACTTATTCCCTGTCTGCCCAAAAAGGACATTGAAAAATGCTGTTGAAGAGAGAAGGGGGGACATGGGAGGGTATGGTTGTGAGGGTTTTGCCAATTGCAAAGTCTTAAGGCTTTGCTGAAAGCTGTAGTCGTCAGTGTGGTTATGTGATACAGAAATTTATTCCACTGGCTTTCAAGGTATAGACTACTTTCATTTATGCCATAGCATGCCCCCAGGATTAAGTCATTTGTTTCTCTGGCATTCTCTTAAAGCCTGGTCACAAAAGAGAACTTTCTGAACAATGGGCCTGTTACCCTATTCAGCCTTTTCTGATCTATTAAATTCCCTATTACACCATTCTGCAATTACTCCACGCCACCTTCCCAGGCACCCTGTTCTTTGGGAATTTGCCCTTGTCCTTTGCCTCACTCCACAGGAGCCCCACATCCCTCTGTTTCACTCCAGCACTTTTGATATTGATTCTAGATAAATATTTCTGGCATACTAACATGTATCTGGTATGACTCTCCTTCATATCTGCATACCAGAGGGACAATTATATACATTTATTCAAAGACTTCTCTATCTTACTTACAGAGAGGTGGGTTTAAGAGAAAATATTTCGATCTCAGCCCTAGTTTTATCTCAGTGTTGAAAAAGAAAAGCTGAATTGCATGTAGTTCTTTTTCCAAACATCTCTTGCTAGATGTGAAATAAATCTCTGCGTAAACTGTTTATTGTTGAGCATTGTGTCTGAAAAAAAAAGGTACTGATATATCAGTGTTAGTCACAAAATTAAATCACAAAAGATATGATTCCATATAACAGTTTAATAATGGTATTACTATTCATGGTTCATCAGCATTAGCTGTTTCAGTGTTAAAATTGAGGTGCAGTTGATACTGGACTTGTATAGATTTTTTTTCACAGCTGCACCAACAGTTACCTGACTGAAGTGATTTCCATGCAAGCATTAAAATTTAGCTGAGTTTCTTAGGGACTTTGAGGTGGTTTGAGTCAATGTTCAGAGTTACCCCACAAAGACAGAGTTAGAACCAGAAATCTCAGCAGCAGATCTGCACATATCTGCCCTTTGGGTTCTTTCATGGATCTTCTTTTTTTTTGTGCAATATGCTATTCATTTACATATTTGGTCTTTATTTGAAGGAGTTTCCACTCCCAAAAAACACCCACTTCTACTGTCAGGTCTTGCGCAATTGCATTCCTGAGTGTGGGTCCACCTCCTCGTAGAGGTTTGTCCAGTCAGCTCTCAGGTCATGAATTATTCCCTGTGTCCCAGCCCTTAAATCAGTTGTAGCCCAGTCAGTGCTTGAGATCACAGTCATACACAGAAGTTTGGGTTTGGCAGTTCTATCAGTAGGTAGATGTCCCCCTGAGCATTTTGAATATAAGGCTGGGTTCTTAGGAGAGACACCTTGTTATAACAGCTGTTTCAGCTGATGCCTTTTTCCTTTTGTGGCCTGAAAGGTAGAAATAATCAAAATGAGAACACAAATACGAGGATCTCTTGTACCAGGTTTCTGTCTGGTAGAGCAAAGTGCAGCTTCTGCCCATTCACAGAAGAACCCAGATATCTTTACCACCACACATAAGTGAAGAATGAGTAGAATCCTGAACTACAGATGTTGCAGATCTGTTGTATGGTCTCTTTCTAAGTGGTTCTTTCTTCATCTAAACTTGTTTTGTCCTGCTTCAGTTTGTTTAAGGTTACCCTTCACTGCTGTTATTAGGGCTACACAGATGAATGCTTTGGAATTACAGAAAGGAGCTGATTTGTAATTTATGTCTAGGGACCAGGCAGTAGAGCAGGCCCTTTCAGATGGGTAGTTGAGAAATCTGTGAGGATGAGTACACCTAGTCCTGTCTTGTTTTTAATGAAACAAATCAGGTCCTAGAGTGACCGGACAGGTTTGCTGGACAAAGAGGGAGAACGATAATGGTAGGTGGCCATTGATGAGATTGGTAGTGCAGAAGTGAGAGAATAGTTTCTTGTTTCAAACTTCATCAGAGGAAACGTTGACATTTTCCGTATGCCTGAGGTCTGTGTTCTCTTTATCAGGGAATGTAGTGCCTCTTCATTGTCATCATTGTGTAAAGAGCTGCCCAGTGAATGACCTTAACTCTTGGGAAGGTATTCTGTTCCTGCCCTGCATTCACCTTTCTGGTCCTTGGTGATTCATGAAGCCATCCTAAATGCAGATGAGCCTTCTTGTGGACCTGGACAACTGTTTGCAGAAGAAGTTTTGTCATCCTAAGGTGAATGAAGGAAGTTTTCTAAAGTAGTCTGAAAAGGTTCTGCTGCAGGGTATAAGTGAGATTCTTCTATGATAAAAAAAGATGTTTTCTCTTTGGCGTGCTGGCTTTGATTTGAAGGCATAGTTTATGCTCCAATCTAAATCCTGTTGTCTCATCTGGTAAGTTTCACAGCTGTTTCAGGTTTCCCAGGCTGCTGCAGCTATCTGTTTGCTGGCTGGGGAGTAGCTCCACGTTGGTGACAGTTTTCAATAGCCAGGGAGTGGCTGCAGAGTTGCCCTGACTCTCCTCTCCTTCAGTGCACTGTGTAATAAAGTAGGTTTTGGATTTGACAAATGAGGCCCCTTTCTTAGTCTTTCTCTTTTCCTTGTTCTCAGCATTGTTTTCTTCATCTCCCTTCTCTTTTTCCCTCTTTGACTTTTCTGCTTTTACTTTCTGACTTTCCTTTCCTCTTGTCTAGAACTATTATGTTAAAGAGCTGTGCATAAGAGACGTCCTCTGATTTCTCTTCGGGTATTTGGGGATTACCTGTCACATCTGTTACATGGCTGTAACATGTAACATACCACCCGTGTATCTCAATGTTATTCCCTAACTCAGAAAGAAAAAAGCTTGATCAAAAGGAAACCCAGTGTATTTCTTCACCCTATTTATGCTGGAAGTAACAGAGTCCCAAAATCCATGAATGGAGACAAGTGAGAAAAAACGGAACAAGTTGTCAAGGCAGATGGAATGCTGTACTTCAGTGGAGAAACCTGTGTGCAAGTCTTGGGAGATGATTTTAGGCAAATCCAAGGATGGCATTAGCCTTAATAATTTCTACCTAATTTGACATAATTATTTCATGCAAATATCATTTACACCACAACTAGTAGTGTGATTTACTCTGAAACTACCTGCTCTTCAGAAGCTTTGATTTATAGTGTACCTTTTTTTTATGTTATTATTAATAACATTGTTGTTCCTGTCTTTCTGGCATCTGGCAATGGATGACTGAGATTTTGTGTTCACATATGTTGTGCAAGAGGAATTCAGGATGTGTAGTTGTTTAGCATCAGGCGTATGTGCTTTAATTCTCACTTCCAGTGGTAAAACAGTCTGTCATATTTTGAAAAAGAATAGAAATCTGGGCCTAATATGTGGGTTTTCTTGCTGTTTCAGGGGGATATGCTTTTCAGTTTTCAATTTTTAAAATCCCTTCAATGGTTTTATTAACATCCCAAATGAGTGCTTTCTGGTTCTTTCAGTGTTATAATTAGGTTCAAATTATAATAGTACACGTTTTCTCTAGGAAGTACATCCACAATCTGAAGTCTGTAGCCCTTCCACTACACAATCGTGTCAACTTACAATTTAAGTAAATAGGTCCAAATGATTAAAAGATGTGCATACTATTACCTCAATTTGATAGATAACACATGACTAAACCAACTAGTTCCAAAATATGTCAATATTTTGATGGTTTTTAGTTTTACATTTTCAACTTTCAAGTGTATTTGTGCTTCTAGGTCACTTGCTGGTTTACTGATTGTGTTTGGACATGGAATTGCCTGATTTTCCTTCATACTTACCTGGTTTGCCAGGACAGTGACAACACAGGGCTTGCATTTGATAGGGTTTATCTGTTGCATACCATTTATTAATTGAGTAACCTCATCTAGTAAATATATGTGGATCAGAAGTATATTAGGATCAGAAAACATTTTGGCATAAATATTTTTTTCCTGGGAGTGACACTTCTGAGTGCATTGTTTTTTAAATGGGTGTAGTCATTTTCATTTAAGGGAAAATTAACTTTTCTTCCACCTGCCGTTGTTCTCTGAAGAGGATTATGATGCAGTCAGCAAAATGCTAAGGAGGGAAAAGAAAAATTACATCAACCTCAAAACAGAGGATGTCATATTTATCTGCTAATCTTGTAATTATCCTGAAAAAAAGCCCCAAATACAGCATGAGAGACCCTCTTCATTCTGTCAGACTTCCAGCTCCCCATGCTCTCGTTGTCACTCTTGGCAGAGTAAGTAATGGCCATATCTGGATGCAGCCCTCCCCACCTCCGCTCCGCTGACATCATAAATTATCCAGATACAAATGGACAACATTCATTTGCTGTGCACTTTGCAGAAAGAGCCAGCTCAGGAGCTAAGCGCTCACCCATTTTTATTAAAAGTTAAAAAGCTCCTTGCTGTCACGGAAAGGGGAGGTTGGAGGAAGTACAATGGAGGACAGTGCCACAGAGCTAATAAATAAAAATAATAACTATTACCATTGGTTGAGTGACCCTGGGAGAAGAGCACTACTGAGCCATTTGTTGTTCCCTTTCACTTGTCAACAGCAGTGGCTTAAAAGCCTTCGCCATTGTTCAGGGCCTAATAGCACCTGTTGGGAAGATAGGAAGACAGCTGTCAAAAAAAAAAAAAAAAAAAGGAAAAAACAGGGTGGGAGAGGAGGGTGGAAGCTAATGATTATGCCAGTAACAAGCACAGCTGCAGCAGGATATTTCCTGGCTTCCATTGGGAAGCGGGGCTCTGCCCCTGGCAGCTCCACACCCCGGTGCCCTCCAGGGTGGGCATAGGGAGCCAGGGATGCCCTGTGGGAGCTGGGTGGGTCTGTCTCCCAAAGCAGTGAGAGTTATCCCAGAATAATCCCAAATCCCAAGCAGACCTCAGTAGTGCAAGTTGCAGCTTCGTGGCGAGGGTGCTTGTTTTGCTTGCTTTTTTTCTTTAATTTCCCTTTATTGCTCTGTTGCATTGCCTAATCAGACTCTTTGTCAGGACATGTAAGGAAGGCCAAGGGGTGAGGAGCCCCAAGGATCATCAGCTCCCTGGGCAGCCCATCCTCCAAGGCCAGAGCTGCCTGGTTTTTGGTGGTGGGAAGTGACAGCAGTGGCCAGGGCTGAAAGATGGGCTATTTAGATAATTGTCTTCTCAGCTTCATCACACATAATCCTCACATTTTTTATTTTGAGGAAAATTACCTGTACTTCAGGACTCAATTTTTTTTCCATTTTTAAGTAAGTTGCTCTGAGATTTTCAGGTAAGAATGCTGTGGCAACTGTATGTGAAGAGTTGCACTGTTGCTGTTGAATTTAGGATTTCAGAAGTGGAGTGGTTGAGCTTTGCAAGGATTTCCCTGGAACTCTAGCCAAACATTGCAGCTCTCAATTTATGTTTATGGTTATTTAGATTACATACTTTTGGGGGCTCCTGATGCTTTGTTTTAGGGTTTGAGAAAGCATTTAATTACTTTAAAAGGGACAGATCAGCTTAAAGATCTTTTTGGTCAAAGGGTAAACCATGGAATTTCCCTAGAACATCCTTAATGATGTGTCAATACCTATAAAAAGCTAGTGTATAGTCATCTCATTGAATGACTTTTTTAAATCCCTCTTACTTATCAAGAATGTGCTGAAAATGTGAAAAATTAGCAGGCCAAAATCATGGCCCTGTGTTAATATTGACAAGATATTATGGCCCTTTAATTAGAAACCGGCTCAGTTGGTAGCACTAATACAAAAAGGTATTTCAGGGGAATATGTATTCTGGTGGAGTATCTCTGTCCAACTGAGACAGGAAAACAAAACTGAAGTGAAATTTAGTGTTATTTAATTATAGATGTCTTTGTTTTTATGCTGTTACTCTAGAAATAGTCATCGGAAATATTAAAATATCTTTGTGGTTTCAGGATTTCAGTGAAGCTCAGAGTACTACCTCCTTCTGTCATCTGACACACTTATTGCTGGGTGGACCACTCCTGAGAAAATCAATTCCTTCTTTCATTTAGAGATGTCAGGAATTAAAGGGGCATTAGAAAGCTGAAGAACACAGAATAAGACAGAATTCTTCTTTTTTCATGTGTAGGAGAGGGTTTTTTTATTTCACTGTTGCCCTTCTTTTCATAAGTATTCCTACTGGTGGAACTTCAATTAAAAAGGAAGGGGTTGCTGCTCAGGTGTTTGAAAGTGAGTTACTGTGTTTCATGTATTTATTTTTGTACATCAGGAAAGAACTGGGCACTTTTAAAACTTCAACTTTTGTTTTATTTAAAGTTTGATAAGGTTCAAAAACTTATTTCATTCTTGCATGTTAATTTTATTAGGGTGAAGAAGATCATACTAGTGGGGAGCTGGAATCATCCTAAATATTGTATGTGCAGCAAAAGATGTTCCAGCAAGTCTTGTGCCAGTGAAATGCCTCATTTGGCAGAATGTGTTCTTTGGGCCAGGTCCCTGGCCTGGATCTCCAAAGACAGCCAGACCCTAATTCCTTTCCAGAATGGGATTTGTGCTCCTGAACGCCTTTGGGGATCCAAAGCACCGAATCCCAACAAATTTCAGTAAGAGACGATGTATTTTCCTTTGCATGACATCCTGTGCCGTTCCCAGGGCCCTTCTCTGGGGCACACCATTGCTCCTCTGATGCCTTGAGAGGGCTAACATAGAGCAGAGGCTGGACAGAGTTAAAGTAGGGATTTATTAAAAGGACATCCTCAATGGATCCACCTTGGGTGGCAAAAGAGCCCAGCCAGGGCTACACCCAAGATGAACCAGAATGGTCAAAAAATGAACCAGTGGGCATGAGATCTCTCACTTTTATAAGTTCTGGTTCATTTGCATATTGGAGTCAATTGTCCAATTATAGCTTTAGGTTATGAAGTCCCATCCTGCTTGTTTTCCTCTCTTCAATCCATGTTGTTTCTGCTTTTGGGCCTGATTTGGATCATTTGTCCTTAGTCCCCAGCTAGAGAAGGAATTGTTTTGTCTCTCTACTCTGTGCAGAGAGCTTACCATCCCCTAATAAGAAGCCCAGACCCACACAGTAAAGCAGCACAGAATCTGGAAAATATAAAAGCTAAAACCTGAGGCATCACCTCTGTGGAAATGGGAAGGGCAGATTGCATCTGAGCCAGCCACATCCTACTGTGTATTTTAAGGACAGATATTTAAATGGAGGGTAACTGAGCAGTGACTACAAACTGCACTGTTCTGGTTGTTTTTTCAGAATAATTTGGGGTTGTCCTGTGACTAATGCACCCCCAGCTCCATATGAATCTGAGGCAACCAGCAGTGGCTCCAGGCTTGGTGTGGAAGGGCAGATTAATGGAGGTGGGAGTGGAGCACACCCCAGCTGCCCTGGCACACAAACATGATTTCCACCCCTCAGCAGTGGAAGGGGTGGCAATTATCACACAGCAGCTTACAACCTTGTGCTTGGAGGGTTATTAGCATATACTTGGTAGCCTTGGTGGGGTCTGCTGTCACTAAGGTAGGTAAGGCAATGGAGTGTATACTCTACAAGTTAGCATGTTAGGCGTAACAGAGGTAGAGCTGGAATTCCCTGTTCTGAGATGAGAGCAGGAATGCAAGCTTCTTCCCTGGCTCGGCGATGTGCTTGTGAAAGAGATGGTTTTCTCAGATATTTAGGTCTCAGATGGACTTTTTGGACATCTCACTGTCAGTCCAGAAGAGTGTTTGAGAGAGACTATGAGAAATGCCTGAATTTTTCACACTCGAGAAGCAGGCTCTATCCTGAGGTTCTAATACCAGCAGAGGATGAAAGCTGAGAAAATCTTGGCTGTAGCCTGTGTAACCTCCAGATGAACATGGGCTCTTGTGCTGGGAGGCTGAAGGACTGGTGTGATGTCTTGTGTCCACACGTCTCCTGTGTGGAGTGTGACACTGCTCCTGGAGTGGGTGACTGCTCAGTGAGACAAGACAGCCTGAAAAGCACACAGGTAATGGAGCAAATGACAGTGCGATCAGGTGATGGAGTATAAAAAATTCAGACAACAGCCTGGCTATTCCTGAGGGTGGCATTGATTGAGATGCTGGTTTTGGTCTCAAATCTAGCTTAAGAAGTCCCTCTGCTCTTCCTCGTCCTGCTTAGCCATGTGTTCCTGCCTTGTGCTGTGGTTTGCAGGCTCCTTGCTTACATCCAAAGAGATAATTTGTAGGCACAGAGTTTGTGGTGATTGGGAGTGGGGCTGGGGCCCAGCCTCATCCCTAACTGGCTGCAGCTGTGCAGGACAGGCGAGCAGCACTGAAGGCAATGAGCCATGGAGTGCCCAGGTGCACTGAGCAACCACAGAAGGGAACAGAGGGCACACAGGGGCAGTGCATGGACATGAGGGTATAAAAGGGCGGGCTGAAGGACAAGAAGGGCAGATGCTGCAGCCTTCTGAAGTGGGATGATGCTACTGTGTGTGGACAGATGCCTGAAGCCTTCTGAAGTGAATGCTTAAAGCCTTCTGATATTGTATGGGGACGCTCTGGGTATCGTGGCCATCTCGACTGCACAATATGCTGTGACATATGCTGTGACAATAATTAGTTCAAAAACTGGTAGTTTAGTGTATCTGAAGGCTATTCTAACCTTTTCTTCCTGATAAACATCCCCGTGCTTTTAGGTAACTTTCTTGGGAGATTGGCAGTAAGTGTTGGTGAGCAGTTGTGAAAATAATTGCTTTGTATATTTGTGGGTAGAGTAGAATAATGTTTCTGATGGCATTCATAGATTATTGATTTGGATATTGAAATACTAAATAATTTACTTATGGTGGGATGGAAACTTTTCTGGCTATGTGAGTTACTTTTTTAAACACAAAAAGCAGTGCTCTTTTACCAGAAATGACAACAAAAATGTCGTATTATTCATACAGCATATACTTTATCAAAGCAGCATGATGGGCATCGCAAAAGAGAGCAAACAGCTTGAAAACAAGCTTTGTATTTTTGAGCATACACGAAGTTAGGCACTGTGTGCAACAGGAATGCAATGGTAACCTGATGTCATTGTGCACCACAGGTGACTACAGTCATCTGTGGATACAGAAGTTGATTTTGTCCTCTGAAATGAAAAGCTATGTGAGCTAACATGTGGCCGGGATGGGACTAGAGATTCCACGAGCAGGAGGGCTGGTTATCTCTGCCAGAGAAGGGAGCTTTTTAGTAGGCTTGGAAGCTACCCATGGACATATGCACCCCAGCTGTTTTCTGCTCAGTGATTGTGATGGAGTGGTGCAGTAAGAGTCACACTGTGATGCTCTGGCCAGAGCACCACAGCTCCCTAGTATTGTAGCTTAGATGTTTGGTTCAGCTCTGTGAGTTTGTGCCCAAAGACTAAAAAACATCCTGTGTATAAAAAAAAACCCAAACCCACAGAACAAAAATGCACACCACTTTCTGGCCAGTCAGAGAAGCCCCAGGTAGTATTGTACTCAGCACCATGTTTTTGCTTGTCACGCCTGAGCAACCATGTCCTACATTTGAACAATATTTACATTTATAGAGGTGTTTCCTAGTGTCTGCTCCAAAAGTTTAAACTGCTTTTAGACTGGTGAAAAATTTCAGTGCTTCCTGGAAGGAAAGAGAAAAATGTATGTTTTGTGGTCTTTGATTTCCAAATTTAAATACATTCTGTGTTGTGCCTGCTCATGATTCATAGTGTCTTGCCTAGCTGCAAGTAGTTCCCTAAAAGCATGATTCTGTTGATGAAGAACCATATGTGTATGCAGATGCTGCATGTCTATGTAACCTGCTGATACCAACCATTTCTTCATAATAGTTGCTTTATTTTCCTTGCTACAAAAATTGTTTCTGATACTTGATTCTGATTCTTACCTTTGTATAGGTAAGAGCTTCCTAATAAAAGATGGGGGCATAAAAAGAGAAATTCCTTCTATCTATGTGTTTCTCTGCTCTTTTAAAAGCAGAGTGGAAATCTTCCCTTAATCTTGTTTCCTGATTCAGAACAGAGAGGGGTTTGTTGTGGGGCATGAACAGAGAACAGGATGCCAATGGGGTGGCATGTTGAGAGGTAAGGGTTGCAGGAATGCTGAGTGGGAACTGTGACTGACAGGTGTAACGTATTTATGACCATAGCAAAAGAAAAAGTGAATAATGGGTGCCAGCTCAGTGTTTGCCAGTGCTTCTTTAGTACAAAGGAAGGTGCTTGCCAGAAGTAGAAGGTGTATCGGGCAATGTTGAAGTTCATTCATGATAATTTGTGCTGCCCAAATACTTCTTCCTCTAGGAATGACTCGTGTTGGCAGGAAATGTTTGGTGGCCTGGCTGGGCATTGAGCAACTCTTGGCTTCCCACTGTTCTTGCTAGACTTCAAGTCATCATCCTTGCCAAGGCCAAACATCTTCCTTTTACTTTTTTCCAGGAAGTAACTCTCTTTCAGCCCAGGGCAAGAACTGTAATTAGAGAGGAGGGAACTCTTTGGGCATCTCCTTGGGAGGGCACCCATCCTTGGACATCCACACAAGTGGGAGGCTCCAGGATTCACACTTCTCCTCTTGACTTGTAGTCAACTTACACCAGCCTCCTACCCTTTGATCATAGCTGTCTCTTCGTAATATCAGGGCTTTCTCTCCCATTTCTTCTTCAAATATGGCTCTTTTGGACATGCCTCGTGTGGAGAGCTCCCGTTCCTCACCTTGTTACAGCACGTTGGAATTGCCTTTCTCTGGAAGCAGGCAGCTGCATGAGACCAAAGTTTGCTTTCAGTAAATAATCAGCAGGAACAGAGAGAGGTAATAGAGATTTGGCACTGAGCACCATTCTAAGCTTGTATAAGTGGATTTCTAGGACTGTGACCCTGGAGCATAGATTGAAAAGAGCTACTGGAGAGGCTAGGCCTGAAGGGAATGATGTGCTGTTGGGACTGTGTTTTTGGAAGGCTGCCGAGGCAGGTCCAGGTACATGTGCATCTGTGCTGCCACTGAATGGAGAGTGGATTAGGTCCACTCCCAAAGGGGAGTTGCAATGCTCGAAAAAAATGAACTCCAGGAAATAGACTAAATTCAACAGAAGTCTAGCAGACAGTGATAGAAATTGTGCCTCTCTCTTACAGTGGCTCTGTAGCCTCATCCATTTGCTGGAAACAAACCGCTCCTTTTCCAGTGTGAAAACTTTGAGGCTATTAAGCAAATAAGTCAATTAAATTGTATTCAAATATCAAATGTGGGAGTAGATGGACAGTGACATGCTTGTTGGCATACCAAAAATCAGATTAAAAAGCCATTTAATGTTAATTTCCTGAGATTATTTGCTTTCCAGTAGTGTAAGAGCAATTCCATGGGTGTACAGGTACATCAGTACCTGCAGATCAGAGCAGTGAACGTGGGACACTCACAACTCCAAGGAAAATGGTTTCATTCTATGTAAGAATTACTGGCTGCTGGCATCAGTCTCCAAGACTCATTGTTGTGGGTGAGGGAGTCCGTCTGGATGGTGCTTGGAGCAGAGGGAGGTTGGCAGGGCTGGGGGGCACAGAGGAGCTGCTGGCACAGGCACTGGAGGCATTCACCAGTGGGCAGGGGCACTGAGGAGCTGCTGGCACAGGCACTGGGGGCATTCACTAGCAGGCACTGCTGTAGGCAGTGATGCGGACAGTTGTACGTAAGCAACAGAGGCAGGGGGAAAGAAGGAAAACAAAACATGCCATAAATATCTCTAGAAAGAGCTAATGACTGATAAATGCATTGCATGGAGACAGCAGAAATCATTTTTGTGGCTTAATTTGTATCTCTGTTGATTCAGTTGGGCGCCTCTTGGCCAGTGTTTAGTTAATGATTCCTGTTCTTCTTTCCATCTCAATCCTTCTCTTGGTGCCCTATCCCTAATCTTCTTCTGCAACAGCATGTAACACTTCTCATAATGTGTCTGGAACAAAAATGTCAAACATTAATGAATTACTGTTCACAAACAACCTGTGAACAAATGTATTCATACTGTGCTGTGACTTGGGATTGGTTTACTGTGTGCCATAGGACCTGCACTGCAGGTAGGTAATGGGAAGGATTCTTTGCTCAAGTGGGGCTTGGAAGAAGGAAAGGAGTAACTCTGGGTTGAATTAGGAGGCATTATGAATACTCAGAACACCATGTGTGGCTTTTTGGAAATACAGATCATTGTAATACATAGCTGTCCTGATGCACATCCAAAATCTGTCACAATGTAGCTCAGATTTTGCACGTAGAAGACGTGGTTTTGGGGAGTCTAGCAGGAGAGGAGTGGTTGGAGTAGGGATCAGGAATAGCCTGTGTGCAGGCCACCTTTCCCAGTTTCAAGCTGCACGTTATATGTGCAAGCATTAAAAGTTTTACTGACTTTCCAATGAATCCAGAGAATGTCTGCCTTGCAAACAAGAGATAGCATTTATTTCTTCTCTTAATTTGAGAGCATCATCTTCCCAATCAAGTCTAAAAAAAGCTGAACAAAGGATGACTTTGTTTCTGTATAATTTATGGAACTTCTGCTGTCATAACCTTTTAAACAGTTATTTTTATTTAAGATGTGTAAATTTCAAATCTTTTTTTAATGGGGTACATAAATGACATAATAAATGTTTCTTTCCAAGACATGGTGCATAAGGTATTTCACAAGCAGTTACTGAAATGTGATAGGCTGTGTATATGAATAGCATATTTTATGTAAGTACAATATGTTAGCATGGTATATAATAGAATTAAATAAGCTGCAATTTAATCTAGGTCTTTGGCTCCATAAAGCTATAGGGGTGGGGAAGCTATTGTCTTTTGGAATTAAAGTTCTTTTTAAGTATTAGCAGAAGGATGATTATTTGCTGATTCTGTGTCAAAATGGTGTTAGAAGTGTCTTACGTAAAAAAGGCAGTTCAAATCAAGAGAGGTTTGAGACTAAGGACATCACTTTAATATGATTGCTTGGGGGTTTTTAAAGGAAAAAAAAATCTATATATTATTATTTTGAATAGTTAACATACAGTATTTCAACAGGGGAAGCACTGATTAGATCACCACAATCTATTTTATGCCATCAGGATTGCTGAGGGGGCTTATAATTGTGTTAAATTTTCATATTACTCATATTCACACATTAATGAACAGATGCATTGTTACTATTGGGATTTTGCCATTTGGCCTTTCACATCTCTAATCGTGATTTCCTACTGAGATCTTTACCGTTCTCGCAGAAATTCAGTCATTGATACATGGCCGTCCACCGCATTCATGACTCCCCCCTTATTCGTCCTCGGCTCTGCCGGCATCACCGGCGGGCTCGGCTTGCTGGGATGGAACACGAGCCCTCCGGCGGGGCTCTGAACCGACGGAGCTCAGACTGCCCCGGAAAGTGACACCAGGACCATCCCGGCGGCGCTCCCCGAGCGGCTGCGGGGGGCGGCGGGCAGGGGAGCCGGGGGGCAAGCAGGGATGCCGGCAAACACGGATTCGGGCAGACAGGGATTCGGGCAAGCAGGGATGCCGGCAGGCAGCGGCCGGCGGCCAGCGCAGCGGGGCTCTGGCAGCCCCGGCTACTGAGCGGCTACTGTAGCTTTAAGGCGGCAAGTTAGGCAGAAGACTTGAGCTTCTTTACGAGCGTACCACGGCGAGTATTTTGTCTAGCCGCGGGGGAAAAGCTTTGTCGTGGACTTTGCTGACAATGGACTTAAAAGTAAGGCGGGCTGCTTTTGGTGCCTGGAGGCTCTGGAGCCCATTGTCAGCTCACAATGGATCTCTATTGCCGCATTCCTGCTTTGGAAAGGTTTGTTGGCTTTTAATGACTGACGGCTCTCCGCCGCAAATGCCGCATTTGCTCCGGCCTGTTTACACGCTGTTCCGGAGTTTTCAGAAAAGCACAGAGGAATAACAATTATATATATATATATATTAAAAAAAAAAAAAAGAAAAAAAAAAAAAAGGAACAGTGTTTATCTAACCTATTCACCT
>WBNO01027775.1:0-114850 GCA_013400575.1 Peucedramus taeniatus | reverse complement strand
AAAAAAAGGAAAAAAAAAAAAGGGACAGTGTTTATCTGACCTATTCACGTTGTGGGAAATTGTTTCCTTCGTGGGTGCTTCGAGGGGACGGACGAACTTCAGCAGTGGCTGGGCAAATGCCCGGAGCCCGGCGGCGCCTCCGGCTCAGCAGCCCGGCACGGACCGGGCTCCGCGCGGCAGCTTCTCCCGCCCGCATCCCTAGGAGTTCGTGAGATTAGAGACAAGTTTTAGAGATTCTAGCGGAGAAATCTCACTCGGGCAAGCCCAGGGATCAGCATGGGGAGCGCCTGCGGGTGCACAGGAGATCAGGGTGCTGCCAGGTGAACAAAACCGGAACGGAACCAAACACCCTCCTGTGCTGTCGGTGGCATCCGAAGGTTGTCGCTGCTCTCCCGGCGAGAGGCGGGCGCGGGGCTGCGCCCGGCTCGGGTGTCTGTCTGTCCTTCTGTCTGCGTGCGCACAGGCTGATGAGAGATGCAGGGGAGCATCCCTGTGGCACCGTGGTTCCCTGGGCGTCAGTGCTGCCCGGCGGGTTTAAGGGAGCCCGGGCTCGCTCAGCCCCCGGAGCGGCGGGGGTTCTGCGCGGAGCGCGCAGCCGGCAGAGCCGCCCCGAGGACCCGCAGCGCCTCCGAGCTCCGGCTTAAGGAAGGAGGTGGAATTAGGCAAACGAGATAATGAAGGTTGCTCGTAATGGTTTTTACTGTGGGGAAAGTTAACCGGTTGCTAATAATTGTATGGTCTCTAGGCCAGACGGTCCCTTTGATAAGTTAACATGTACTCCCTTTATGCTCCTGGTAGGGGGTAAACAAATGCCTGAACAAATACAAATACACATAAACACAAATGTGAAGAATAGCAGTATATGTCTTAGATCCAGATAATAAGTGTGGGTATTGTTATTTAGATGGCACATACTGGGACACTTATCTTTTAGTACACTCCATTTTCTAACTGAATGCAGTGCTAATCGTGGGATTGAAAGCTATTGTAATTGTGTACCCATCTAAATGCTGACAAGAATATACAATTACATTGTTTGGAATTGAGTTTAATGTTCTCTGAATTTTATTAGCATTTATATTTACTTATGCATTAAAATTCTACACAAAAAGAGGTCAGAACACAAGAGTTGCAGACATAAATATCAGACCCATCCACACCCTCACTGCATTTTTCCTGAAAATACTGAACAAATATACTTTATTTTATTTTTAAAGGAAGTGATAGAATCTGAAATGAGCAAATAATGGGTTTCCATTCTAAGCAATGCCTTTTCTCCCTCTGGATTTTGCAGTCTTTTAAAGCTTTTTTTCCATACCCAACTTTTTATTATTATTTATAATGTGTGTGTTACCGGAAAATCTTTCCACAGTGTGCTTACCACCACGCGATGTTTAAACACACATTATAAAGTGGATGTAATTGTAAAGACTCAGAGGGATATAATTACATGTAGCAGATTTAGGAGCTAATTCTTTGCTTCTCTCTCTCTCTCTGTCTTTACTCCGCATTTTATCAACATAATTATTTTTTGACTGCAGACTAACACCCAGAAACTGACAGGCATCCATTATAGGCAGCAACTTGTTCACCAAATTGAAAAACAATGAACTGCAGGTTTATATGTGCCCATTGTAATACAGAATTACCGGAGCTTTGTTCCACTAGAGGAAAAAGCTAATGGTTTTGAAACAGCAGGTGACAAAACACATTCCGTTTTTTTCTTTTTTGTTCCCTTTTTTTTTTTTGTCTTCCCTCCCCTCTTATCAGTTTGTTGATGAAGTCATTACAAATTGGGGCCCAGAATAGGGTTGACCTTATTATTAGCAGATAGACTTTTAATGAGTACTATTGTGGAGACAGTCATGTTGATTTGCTTACGTTTTTTTTCCCCCCCTTCACTCAGAAACTCCCAGTATTGAAAAGCTACTATCAAAGGACTGGAAAGACAAGCTTCTTGCCATGGGATCAGGGAACTTTGGAGAAATAAAAGGTAACGCTGTTTCTCTGCTAAAGGAAATTAAGAATGAATATACAGATACTGCTGGCTTTATGGAACTTTGTCTGCTCCTCTTCCCCTCCCCTTCAAACATTTGGGGTTTAAATGAAATGTATGCACTCCCATCTGTGATAATATAAATCAATGAAATGGTATATTGCCCTAAGTGAATGAATTTACATTAAGCTTTTGTTGCGCATATCATTCTCGGTTATAAACGAGCACATCCTATTGCTGGATGGGGGGAAAAAAAGTCAGTATCAGACAAATGTGGTATCAGAGTATAGCAGACCTCAGTTTCTGGAATTTGAGGGTGATCTGAATTCCTTGTTTATTTTTGGACAGATTTTGGTGATGTAGATTTCTTTTTTAACCTTTTTTTTTAGACTTTTTTTGCATGTAGGGAAGAATAAAAAGAGCAAAGTTTGTGTAATGATACCTCTAGGTACTGAAATTAGCCAGTGCAGATTTTAAAAGACAGCGTACAACATCTGTGCACTAAAGCATGTTCTTTTAAAGCCGTACTCCAGAAGGAAAATGACAAAATTTGACCACTCTCCAGCAGCAGTAGTTTCTGCTTTGCCAAGATATTTCCCCATTTTATATATCTGAGGTCGTTTTAGGGAACCTGTGGTTGTTTGTTTTCATGTAATTTAATATTTTTATAATTCCTCTGCAGTGCTTATGATGAGGAACTCACTCAAAACACACATGTCAAAAATTGTAAATTTTCAGAGTAGCCATTATCATTCTGAAAAGAAACAGTGACTTATTCTTCTCCCATTTATATCGGTGTACATCTGGAGTAGCAAAATCCAAGCCAATGTTGTTTTGGAAATGTGAAAGTAGAATGAAATTGAAATTAAACCCTTCTCCTGTGTTTATAAACTGTTTGTTTCTGTCCATTACTTTTAGAATGTTTACTTACTAATGTTGTCCCTGATGTAGAGATCCTCACTCAGGCAGGCTCCCAAATCTCGTGCCTGACAGGTTTAAGGACCTTATGCACGAGAGGCTGGCAGTATTCAGGAAAGCAGACAATACAAGATGCTCTCACAGGTTTGTGGGTTGGTGCAGATGCAAAGAAAGTGTTATTTTCATTCTATGGGCCTGCCAGCTTGTCACTGATAAGCCACCAGCATTAGCTGGTGCTATTCCACTGACTTACCCACATAGGAAAATATTCCCCTTGTATCCCCAGGCTTCTTCCTAGGAGGCTGTAATTCAAAAATATATATTCATAACATATGTAGAATAACTTTATAACAGAATATAGTGCTCCAGTCCCCAGCAGTCTGAGATGTTGTTGTGATGATGATGATGGTGATGGTGATTATTATTGGTACAGGGGGCCAAACCCTGGGTTCTTCATTCCTGCTCCTCCATGTATGTAAAGCAACAGGTCATTAAGAGGAAGGGCAGCCACTGGGCTTCCCTGGGAGTTCTGGGTTTTAAAAGCACACTGTTTCAAAATGACATCATCCTCTGCCATGAACTGATGCATCTTTAAGATGTTTCAGGGACAGAGTATGAGGAGACATCTTTCGTACCCACTTTTGGGTATGTATTTCAGCAGATCTTGCACAGTGTATGGAGCCTCTTTCATTCTTGACACACTGGAACCTTTAGAAGGACTCCCAATGATTCTCCAGTGCCTTTTTACTCTGTAGAGCTGCTCTGAAGAGTGCTGTGCACTGAGAAGGTGGTCTGTTCCCAGTGCCTATGATCTTTTTCTTTTGGAGGGCAATCTTTTTTCTCCTTTCCTCTTTTTCCCTTTCACAAGCTAAACTTGAAAGCAGCAGCAGCTAGCTATATGCTACCACGAGAGAAATTCAACAGTCCTTTCAGTCGTGCCTGGGGGAAAGGATGGGGAGCAACAGCACAGCCTCAAAGAAGACTTTTCTTTGCTTTAATTTTTGGGTTTTAGCTTTATATTTTGAACACAAGTCGAGTTATTGTTCTGTAGCTCTGTTCAAAAGCCTCACATCTGAGGGTTTTTAGTGCAACTGTGGTTCTGTGGTTGGGGGCATGGTTATTAGGTGTTTGGATCAAGTTTGGCAGTAAGCTGTGAAAACAGGCACTGGTTTATTTTTCCTACTGACTGCCGTGACAGTTGCAATTATTGTCCATTGTTCCTAGGTGGCTAGAAAGGAGGGAGGATACAATAGAGCATTGCCCTCTGGGGGTAAATGAATTAGACTTACAGATTCTTGGGGGGTCAGGCAGGCTGATTATTTAGTGCCCAGGAATGTGGTTTTCAAGGCACCATCAGCCGTGAGCAGCCAACAAACAATGGCTCAGCTGTATTGCAGCTATATTTAGCGAGGCAGGAGGAAAGGTGTGCAAATTGAGCTGCTCTGTACCCACACACACGTGTACAAACACACATATATTATGCTACAAAGTGATTTTGTCATTCTATAGTTACGAAGTTTTCCAGTTGTGATTTATTAATTAACTTCTTTCTCTGTACTTGGCCCAGCAGCTGCGTTTTTTCCGCCCCTCATTTCTCTATTAGTGATATTTGGAAACCCCCACTTAGGTACTGTCTTATTATTAATACACCCTGGAATGTGGACAGCACTAGGAGCTGTGCTGCCCAACTGTCTTACACGCTGAATAGTTTTTTCCATTTAACTGTTCAAAATTTCATTGTGTTTTTCATTAGGTCTGGGGGAGTTTTAGTACATCATGTGCAAAAATTCTCAGCGCTAGGCTACATATTGTTAATGCCCAAGTCTGTGTTACTACCATTGAGTTTTATTATCTGGGAGAGATTAAAGAAAGGGAGATGAAGAGGAAGACTTTATTTTCTATTAGCATGATTTCTTTTAAGTTAGCAGTAATATTTTATTAAAGACAGGGAAATTGGTGAATGGTTGGAAGTGACCAGACTCCCACATTCTGTATTCAGTTGTTTCTCTTGGTTGCTTTTTCCCCTTTGGCTGCTACTTTAAACCCCGCTTTCTTCATCTGCATGCCCGTAAAATAGAAGAGCCATCACCAAGTATCTGCAGAGAGCCAGCTGCAAACTTTAAGATCACAGTTAGAAGGGTCTATATCTATCCAGTTACTAACTGAAAGGGAAATGTATAGTTTTATTCCGCAGCTTGACCAAAAGGTACTGCAAGAGAATGCTCTTAAAATGGGGCAAAATCTAGAACCTTTCATGTCTGTAGAAATTGTAACTCAAATACCTGTGTTTGTTCAGAGATAGTCTGGGCTAAATTACAAGTTTGGCACTAGAGATTTCTTAAGAAATTCTGTTTTGATATCCATGGAATTTTCACTCTGCTCAAAACAAGTCACTGTATAGCAATGCCTACAAAACATATTGTTTAATTGAAGTATTTTAAAGTGAAGCTGTGAAACTGTATATTGACTTGGTTGAAGCCTGTTCAAACTTACATCCATCCTTTTCAAAACTGGGGCTCAAAAGGCCTCTGGATTATTCTTGGATACTTCATTTTACTGGATTCAGTGGAGCAGAGAGATCTTCAGGTCTCAAACTGATGGTGTACAAGAAGGAAAAATCATCCCCCTTTTCTGCCTTCTTAGCTATGCATTACACTGGGAAAGTAGGTGCTGTCCTCCAGTATTACTAGGAAAAGGCATCAAAAATACATTTATTTCTTAAATATCAGTGATCATTCCTATAGATACCAAATTAACTTATTAATTAAATTATAAAATGAAGCTTCTCTTTCACTGGTGCTGGGCCTCAGGTACACCATGGGTTGTCCAGCCTCGCTCACACTGGGGTGAGTTAGGCAGCCGTACGCATGGTGAGAGCTCTTCTTAAAGCTCCCTTGGTGTGCGCAAAGCCTTGCTGCTAATCTTGTCCATCTCTCTATTGGAACTTGGCAAGACATAGTAGTGCATATTTTTTATGTTCCCCACTTAGCTAATTTTGAATAGGTGTGTGGAACAAAAGGTTAAACAGACTTCCATTTCCAATCTTTCTGAGTTGGTTTTCTGTTAAAGGCATTGTTAACAGTGATTGTGCCCAAATCTCTCAAGAAAGACTGGGCAGATCTGAATCTGATACGTTTTTGTTGTTGTTTGAAAAACCTTTTTTATTGTGCAGGTTAGTTTATAAACAACTCAGGTGAAGCATTCTCTGCACTCCCTGTGAAAG
The DNA here is from genome assembly GCA_013400575.1 of Peucedramus taeniatus. Taxonomy (NCBI): domain Eukaryota; kingdom Metazoa; phylum Chordata; class Aves; order Passeriformes; family Fringillidae; genus Peucedramus; species Peucedramus taeniatus. The sequence continues at coordinate 108,713 of WBNO01027775.1, read as the reverse complement.
GGATTGTCATGAGGTTAAAATCAGCTCTTCATTGTATCCACTGAAATCTGGGTGACTCTGGAGGCTCTATTGGAGTAACCACAGATTTATGGATGTAATTGAAAGTGAGATTAGCCTACCAACCCTGATCTTCAGCTCATGATGACACAGACATTTGTTTTGTGTGAGAAACTGGGTTCCAGATTCCACGAAGTGTCAGTGCAGGTATTGTCAGGCTGTGTTTGATGTGAGATAGAGCTGTGTTTGCTGGAGACTCTGATTTTGCTCGTGCGCTCAGAAGATGGGGCACGAGAGAGTAGGCAGTGAACAGTTTTAGGGCTGCCAATAATGGATAAAGAGAAATAATCCATTCAGCGATACTATAGCTCATCAGAGCCCATGAATTAAAGACATATGTTATGTAGATTCAATGTATGGATTAAAACGGATAATCTGGTAGGTGACACACAGAATCTTGAGATAAGTGAGCTGTGCAGATTCGGTATATGGATTGTGACGGATAATTTCATTTAAGTAATGCTGGACAAGTTGAAGACAAGTAAGCTTTGGGTGGTGCTCAGGTTATGTGTAGTAATCCAGTGAGTGACACTTCGGATCGCATAATCTGTAAACTAAAGACAAGAAAGCTGGGGATTCTGCATTTACATGTGGACAGGAAGAAGGAGGGGGAAAGGGAGAAAGATTATTCATGGGGAATACACTGGGTTTAAACCTTTGACTAATACAGCACAGATCCCCACAGATCTTCCACAAAGGAGATGTGTGAAAGCTGCACGCTTTCTTAGGGAGCTGTGTGAATTTTGCATTTGCAAATTAATGGTTCGAAAATGTTTGCAAACTTGTGTCAGCTGTGGATGTTCTGCATTATATTTTTGTGAGTAGAATTGTAAGTGAAGTGGCAAGAGAAGGAGGGTGAGAGTCATAAGTGAAGGAGGCAAGGTATGTTGGATTGTCAGCTTTTAACTGTGATAAATTCAGTATTTGTTGCAACCTACTTAGTATCTTCTTCTTTGTGTTTACTTTTTTGAGGGGTTTAATAGTAGCAAATTGCAAATTGAGCTTTAGTCCTTTGTTAATATTCCAGAAGTGCTGGGGTGCATGGGAACTTGCCCAGTTGCGCTCAGGGAATCCTAAGTTTCAAGAGGAAATTTGGCAGCGGCCAAAATCATGGAGGTTGATCACAAGGCAGTGTCATATTCTGAGGCTGCAGAGAAGTAGCCAGGGCTAGCTGAGCCACACCAACACAGAACTTCTTCAGGCCAAAAGAAAGCCTGAGGTAGAGGGATGACTGGACGGAGCTGCTCGTATTTGACCTAGAATGGGAGGTTAGTTGAGGGTTGTATTTGTGGAAAGGAGGGTTGGAGGAATCTTTTTTAAAGCATCTAAAAATGTTATTTTATGGCAAAGCAGCTGATTGAGGTTGTTCCAGATTTTTGTACATAAAAGTACTTCATTTGGTCTCAAAAAGTCAGGTTCTAATTTTATTTTTGAGATGTGATTATTAATAGAGATAGTAGAATAAAATTGAACTAATCAAGGTAGTGTCGATGACTTTGTTTGAACATATGGGGGCCAAACCATTATATTTAAAAATTGTTCCAAGAGTTGGTTGACAAAAGGGTCCTAAAGCTGTGCTTCATGGTTCTAAAATTACCTGAAAGATGTGCTGATAGAGTTGAATGTCAGTGAGCTACAACTGCCAGTTTGTCGAAACAAAACAGAGCAAACACACACATAAACACACACACACACACTTTTTACTCTTTTTCCTGCTGCTGCATAAAATTCCAGCAGCAAATGCTATTTTCCTAGCCTAGTTCTAACTTGTTGTCTAGACAGTAAAACAATGAGTAACCTCTGAGAAATAGTCTCAATACAAACGTTGTCTATTCCTTTTATAACCTTGACAATAAGTTGCTAACCTGGTTGAATACCAAGCTTTGTTTGTGGTCTACTGTACCAAAACTTTTTTTCTGACAGCAAATAAAGAGTGCTCAGTGACAGCCTCTTTCCAGCGTTGTGAAAGTGCCGGTTTGTTACAGAGCAGGCAGCTGAGCTTTTTTTCCCCACAGAATGAGAGTTCTTGAGGCTAGTAATGGCAAAAGAGGGTAATTGGTCATAATTTGGTTTTACTCATTCTTCACCTTGTGCTCAAACATAAAAGATTAAGAATGTCTGTCTGCTGAAATAAATACTTTCCTTGTATCTCGCTGTTCTAAAACAGATTTTTACTTGTCAAACAGAGAAGATTCATTACATAAATCTGTAGGTACAGGCAGATCAGTTTGAATTGTGCACTTTTTCTTTCCTTGTTTCTTTTTCTGGTGCCTGTGGCTTGCCAAGTAAAATGCAGTCAGAAAGTTTTCTTTTATTATTCTGCTGACTCGCCCTAGCAATAAGATTAAATAATTTAATTTAGCAAGGTGGGTAGTTGTAAGACGGCAGTCATCATGTAGCAAAATTGGCTTAAATTCTTAATGAAAAATGCCAGTTTTCAGATGTTTTTGTCCTGACAGCTCCAAGATTTAGTGACCTGAGAAGCTCTGTTCTAGTCCATAATAAACCACTCTCTGAAGTATTGATTAGGGAAGCATCAGGGGAGTTAGCACAAGTTCACAAGCACAGACCCACATCCACCCACCAACACATCCCAGCAAGTACATAATTTAAAGTACAATCCCATTGCTTGGCCATAAATATTTCACAGTATTATTACTGTTCAAAAACAGGGGAAAGAAGATGTTAAATTCTGAACTTACCTCAGCCAGTTAGATCTGTTTATCAGACTGCTTTTCCTGAAGGAAACATCAACTCCCCATTGCCTCACTTATGTGACTTTAGGTGATGTCAGCAGTACAAATGGGAATACTCCTCTTTAAATTTGAGTTATAAATAGATTTTTAAATTTTTTTTTAGGGAGAGCATGACACAGACTAGTTTGCTTTGAAGTAGAAGACTAGGTGGCATGTCTGTTTTACTTCCCTGGTTTCCTTACTAAGCAAAGTATTGTTTGGTTTAGATTTGTAAAATATCAAGGTTAAAAGAGGAGTGAGGAAAAAATAGTTGGCACTGGGATGGGAATAATACTCTGGAGGAAAGATACTGTAAAAAAGCCCTCTAGAAAAGATAGGTATTTTATGAACTACTGGTAATTATTTATTCTTTGAATTTGGTACAGTTAGGAGTGGCAGGATTTTGCTTCTGAGGATTTTTCCTTCTGAGTACGGCTTGTTTAATATACTTCAGTTTGAAAAACAACCTTCACTTTTGTATCAAAACTGTAACCTTCATTAGCGTAAAAAGTCTACTGAAAAAACACAGCATTGCAGGAAACACTTGGAGGTGACTCAGTCTTTAGCTCATGTACGGGCTGCAGCTCAGTCCTTGTCACACTGCTGTTACATCAAAGTTACACAGAGACTGTGTTGTGGCAGGGCTCTGTTGCTTGGTGAGCTGGATGACATCAATAATTGGTTCATTCATAAGGGTCCCCTTGGCTGAAACCCTACCTAGTCTCCAACTGGGTCAAACACAGACTTAATTATCTATTTAACGTGTATTACTGTTAAAAGTCAGTGGGGAAATTCTTGGCCTTGTTGAAATAGTTCTACTGGTGACTTCATCGAGGCCAGCAATAAAACCTCCTACACCACATAAAGTTCAGAATGACTTTCGGCAAGTTGCTAAAAATTTCATGCCTTAGTTTGCTCTTGAAAAACATAATGCATACCATTACCTTTCTACCTGCAGACAGTGTTTAATAAGATCAATTAGGTAGTGCTTTGAAATTAAAAAATGCTTTATACTGTATGCTCTAATTATTATTATACATCTTAGCATTATTCGAATACAGAGTACTTCAAAACATTCTTATTTCCATTTAATGATTTTTTTCCCCCCATAGAAAACTTTGTAGATACAGGAGGATTTTTTTCCTTTTGTAGCCACAGTTAATGATATGAACATAATACAATATTATTATGTCTTCTAGGCTTTGTACTTGAGCATTGTTTTCTTTGATTTCCCTTTGAAAGACAGATTCTGACAGTTCAAAAGCTATTTACGCAATCACTTTGATAGTAAACTGACTTGGTAGGTAGATCTCACTGTCTGTATGCGTGAGTGTGCACACAAGCACCCCTGCCTGATGCCATTCCCAGCAGTTTGTTGGGGACATGGCAGAGGGGTTGAGAAGAGCCTTGCCACGGTCCTGCCCCTGTGGAATTCACATCCTTAGGCTGTCTGGGAGCAAACACACTCTCACTGCCTGAACATTTACAGCAAAAGCTTAAAATGTCTGTTAAAGAAAATATTGGCTTTCCCAATTTCTCATTTACATTCTCATTCTGTCTAATAAATTATAATAAAGTATTTACTGTTTTGATTGCAAAAGCAGTTTCTCTGCCTTTTTTTTGCTTTGGTTCTGTTTTGGGTGGGTATGCCAAGGTTTCTCCTGTTCGTTTTCTCACTTTAAGTGTGTCATTTGGTCATATTGGTGTCTTCATTCTAATGTTTATTAAAATGTTACTGTCACTGCCAGTCTGAGACTGTGAATCAGAACTAAGAATGTGTAATAGTTTATTTCACATTTGAGTAAATTTCTTCTACTACTTAAACACTATTATGGGTAGTGTTGATCTGAGATAAAGTTTAGGTTTGGCGATACAGAATGCCACTAATTTGAGTCTTCTTTTATTGCCATCTGCTGTGGGTGTTGCATCCACAAACATGAGGGTTTTTTCTGAGTCTCTTTTCAGGGTAGTAGAGGACAAGCTGATGCATCTGGAAAGCATCTTTTCTTGGGCCTTTATGCAGTTATCAACCTGCAGAAGTACACAAAGTGTGTACTTTGATGGTCCTTTGTCGGAGTTGTTTCCATCAGTTGTGGAAATTCCACGTTTTGCCATTGCAGAGATGGAGCACAGAGAGCACCTACAGCAATCTCCTGAAGGGCAGGTGGCCTGGTGGTTAAAAGCTTTGTTAGACATAAAATGTGCAATATCTGTTTGTCATGGGTCTGTGGGTAATTAGGAGTAATTCTTGAGGCAGGCATTATTTCAAGGCTCTCTCCTTGTACTCCTCACTCTGTGAAGTGGTCTAGCTTGCTGTCAGGCTGTACCCTGCAATAATGGACATTTGGGTTTTTTCTGTCCACCCTGCTGCCTGACTGGAGTGAGAGCACTGTGAGGTGTGAAGGCCAGCTCCAGAGCCATTCCCAACTCTGTGCTGCTTGGAGCAGCCCCAAGGGAGTTTAGTAAGGAAGCAGCTGAAGGTGACTGCTGGGGCTAGGGGTTTGCACCCCCCCCTCCCCAAGTTCAAGCAGGGTTAGCAGCCATGTGGATAGCTCATTAATTCACGAGTAGCATAATTTGAGCAACTGTCTTTTTATTTGTTGTGGGCTTAGTTGCTTAAAATACTGACATGTTTTGCCCTGTAAGCTACAGAATTCTTTAAATGGAAATCCCTTAGCTGCCAGGACACTTCACACCACGATACAGGTTTAGAGCTTGTGCAGGTTAACACAGAGAAAATAGTGAGGGTAGGACAAAAGTCCACCATCCTTGTTTACCCCCAGTCTACAGCATTTAGAAACGGGTACAAAAAACAACTGGAGCTCTTAACTCTGTAGTAATTTTTGATACACTAGGAAAGATTCCTAGAACTGATTGTACCTATGTAGCGACCCCACTGTTGCACTCACCTCACCTCACCATTAAATAAATAACATTGACTGTGCTTTGGCCTTCATATGTTATGCAGAGTAATACGTGGTTGACTGTGGCAATGTGAAATGGCACTTTTGTTGACAATTTCAAGGAAGGTAATTATAGAAAAGTTGTGCTAGGTAATAAGGCTAACAAAAAAAAATACTGAACTTAAACTAAATGAAAACACTTAACATTATTATCAAGACTGTCTGATTCAAGTACTTCCCTTTTTTTTCTCATTTTCACACATTTACAAGCCACCAGTTACCTGCAAGATATGTCAAAACTGTGATTCATCATAAGTGGAGCTTACATAGATGTGTGAGTAAGACAAGGGGAAATCTGCACAGAACTCACCATCTCTCATTAGAGCCACATAGCTGATCTTTTTTTTTTTTTGCCTCAGGTTTTGTGCAGGTCACTTGAGAATATGGCTATCCAAGTACTTATTTTGCAAGGAATTATTACCTCAAAGAATTAAAATTACCATTAAGTACTATTCCAGTTACTGGAAGGATGGCTTAGTCCTGTGAAAAAAAAGTACCTACTAAGCCATGTTTTCCAGGAAGTATTCTCCAAGAGAAAATTTTTTTTATAAAGCTGATGCTGATAAATTTTCCCTTTTGGTTTATTAGCAAACTGAAATAGCTTGAGAAATATAATGCAAGAAGTCTGCCTTTTGTCAGACTACTTTCACTCCAGCTGTATAAACCCAAGGAATTATGCATTGTACTTAGTAGGATATAAAACACCCCTTGTGGGCATTTCAAATTTTCTTTAAAAACTGAATAATAATGAAGAGACTGAGTCAATTTGTCCCTGGTTGCATGGCTGCAGTGTGCCTGTGGTTTTGGTGTCTGCACTGCCTGCTTGCTCTTAGTTCATAGAGTCATGGTTTGGGTTGGAAGCTCATCAGGTCCAACCCCCTGCAATGGGCAGGGACAACTTTCACTACACCAAGCCATTCAAAGCCCTGTAAATTGAATATTTCTGAGGATGGGGCATCCACCACCTCTCTGGGCAACCCATTCCACTGTTTTACCACCTTCATAGTAAACAATTTCTTCCTTATATCTAAGCTCAATTGACCCTCTGTTAGTTTAAAACCATTACCTCCTGTCCTGTCACAGTGGGCCCTGCTAAAAAATTTGTCCCCATCTTTATGAGCCCCTTTTAGGTACTGGAAAGTGTCTCTGGAGCCTTCTTTTCTCCAGGCTGAACAGCCCAAACTCTCTCAGCCTTTCTGACAGGAGAGGTGCTCCAGCCCTCTGATGATGCTTATGGCCTCCCCTGTACCTCTTCCAGTACGTCCATGTCTTTCCTGTGCTCAGGACCACGAGCTGCATGCAGTACTTCATTCTTGGGGCTCAGATAAAGCTGCCCTTTCCCTGGTGAGGAAGTGTTTTGCTTCTCTGTGGGCCAGCCAGGCTGAGGAAGCCGTGCAGGAAGGGGATGTCCCTGCCTGTGCCCTGCTCAGGTCAGTGGCACCTGGAGTTCCCTCCCAGGGAGCACAGCCAGAACTTGGTCGCACGGGGTTGGGGAGCAGCACGGCTTCTCTGCCTCTCTTGGTAACTGTGATCTCTCTGTCCGTCAGTTTATACGTGCGGAAACATTTTTCCACCTTTCCGATTAGTTTAAAGATGGGGATTAATTTAACTTTGCAAAGGGCTTTTTGATTCCCAACTGAAAGCTGCTCTAGTAGCTGAAAATGCACCGATGAACCAGTAGTGGTGAGGAGCTGTGATATGTGTTGGTGTATTTGACAGTGATTTCTTTTTGCTTACCCTCACTCAAGGACTGAGGCAATCCTGTGTATTCCTTCTTTCTGTAGGACCTTCTTCCCCTCTCTTTCATGCTTGCATCCACCCCTCAGTAAAAGTTAGGAATAAAATATCTGCTGAATAAATAAATACAAAATATATTGTTTTTAGATATTTCAGTTGCAGTGGCAGAATCAGTGCATGGTAGTCTTCTTTAGAGGAGCTTTATGGTAAACCCACGTGGACAGACCAAGGCAGGGGCTGCCTTTTAGAATCATTCTTCTACACCACTGCACGTTTTTTCCCAGGGAAAAAAAATAAAGGATGGAAGAGTGGCAATAGAAACTTCTGATTAATTCTATGGCCAGGTGGCAAATGCATTACTTGTAGCAGTTCTCTGTCTCCAATGTTGGAAGGAAATATCATAGTTAGAAGTGTTTTCCTCAGCCGTGATAGTGTTTTAGCACTGGCTTCCATTCTTTCTCACAGCTTTTAGCAGAACAGGTTTAAAGTCCTATGGTTTCTGTTTCAGTGTGTTTCTCAAGTTTCCAGCTTGTACCACAGTTTTTCTGGAGGCTTTATCTGAGAATATTCTGCTGTAGTTCTTTGTTATGTGGTGAGAATATTTTCACAGAAATTTCTAGAACCCTAATGAAAAATAATTCAGTTACATTTCTTCTGTCACATTTTTTCTGGTGATTCTTTGTGGTTTTCCATTTGCATATGGCTGTTTACAAATGGATTTAAGTGCTCGGACTTGGCTAATGTAACAAATGGGATGTTGCTTGGGATCGTGTCATTGAAATTAGGTAAAAGTAACAAAAAAAAAAAAATTAAGCTAAATATCAAGCAAAAGAGCCCTCCCAGTGTCACCTCAAAGGCTGTGGTACAGCCTTTCAAAGCAAGAAGTAAATGATTCACCATTACAGACATTTCAATCCAATCTAGAAAGCTATATTAAATATATTGTAGGGAACATTCCTGCACTGGCAGGGGGGTAGGCTAAATGAGCTATTACCAGTAGCTGTTTTCCGTGTCTGACTGATAGTTGGCTAGGAACATGTTTGCTATAGTCGCCAATTTTTTTCTTTTTCCCTTTTTTTTTTTTTTCACTTGGAGAGCTCTGGTGACATTGGCAGAAGAATGCTTCCTGTGTTTGAAAGAGGTTTGTATGGCAGGGTAGTCCCAAAAGCAGGCTATTTTCAGAGGAGGCATTGACACTGATAGCCTTAATCCTTTCCTAAAGGCTTTTTAGAAAGGTTTTCATAGGCTCTGACTCATGTGAGAGGGTGTGGTGGTATTGGGGATATCTGTGGATTAGCTGCTACACATATTTTCAGGTCTTTTAAATTCACAGTCAAATGATCCTACATATATCCCTAGTGCCTTTTTTTTTTTTTTTTTTTTTTAGTGTATGATTCATAGCTTTTGATTTTTCTTGGAATTATTTCTTCCCTTCCCTTATAACCACTGTCCTTCTGGGCAGAAAAATAATTTCTTCAGCATGGTTATGAAAGTGAAGTAGTGAGTTCCTCTGTCTGTGTCTGCTGAACTCTACAATAAAAAACATCTAACAACACTACAATTGAGAGTGATGGCAAGTTGTGTTTAACTCAGGTTTCTGGATATGTTTATAAAAGACTTTTTCCTTTAAAATTGCACCTCGGTGGCAGCAACAGCAATAGGAGTTATTGACAATTTAAATATTGTATAATTTAATCCTAATCAGCGATTAAATAGAGGGTTATAGACGGATGTTAATACTTATCCTACATCAGTGCTTTGACACTTACAGAAACTGTATCTTTTTCCTAAGTTTCTGCCATAATTACAGTTGTCTTACAAACCTGGAAGGGTTGATTTTTTGATCCCCAGTGTTTAAAACTTGAAACTTCCTCAAAATAGGAAGTATTCTTTCACTCTATTAATCAGACAGAAAGGCAGTGAAAAATAGATGAAAGGGCAAAGAAACATTGAAGGGGGACACCAGATCAAAGCCTGTGTACAGATTTATCCTCCCTGGCTCATTTTCATGTAGAGGAACAGGTCTTTGTGTGCAGCATATTGCAATATGCTGCTGCTGCTCTTTGCTTCTCCTGAAACTTTGCTTACAGTAAAGCTGCAAAATAAAGAGCTGGATCGCTCTAAATGTTCTCTCTTCTCCTTACCCCCGCCCCCCCTTTTTTTTTTCCCCCCACCATATGATGCCCAGGGACTCCAGAAAGCCTCGCTGAGAAGGAAAGGCAGCTCATGGGTATGATCAATCAGCTGACCAGTTTGAGGGAACAGCTGCTAGCAGCTCACGATGAACAGAAGAAGCTGGCTGCATCTCAGATCGAGAAACAACGCCAGCAAATGGAGCTGGCTAAGCAGCAGCAGGAACAGGTGAGTGATTATTACAGTGGCTTTCAGCTTAAATCGTTTTCTAGAAGGGCTTTCCAGCAGTTTATCTTTTAGCCTTCGTACTCTAAAAGTTGCTCTGCACACAGAATCTTTTCTGTTTGTTCACCAAGGTGAAAAAGTTAGAACAAAAACATATCAGAAGAATGTTTTAATTTGCAATATATCCATCTTGGAGTTGTTCAGAGCCTGGTGCCAATAATGCCAAGGTTGTGGGTTCAGCCCCTGCCTGGGCCATTTGTTTAAGAGTTGGACTTGATGGTCCTTGTGAGTCCCTTGCAATTCAGAATATTCTGCAATTCTCTGTTATCTTTCAATACTGTGTTAGGGTTTTTTAACTATCTGTAAATAAATGGGCAAATCCAGCCCTCCTGAATAATCCCCTGAAACTGCTTTAATTCAGAAATACAGAATAGGTATAAAAAGAACAAAATGCAGCACTTGGATTGTAATGTGAGAAATGAAGAGGTTGAGTTTTGCAACTGTGGAGAAAAGCAGAGAATAATATAAAGTCAGTGAACAAGTGTGACTTTTTTTCTTCTACACTTGAGAGGCTTGATTTTCAGTTCTTGCAAAGATGCCCTTTGCTGGAAATGCAAACATGGTTTTCACATGTGATCACTTCCAGTGAGCGTACATGGACACACAACATTTTAGCCAAAAACCATAACTTTTCTCACAGATTTCACTATGCAGATTTTAACAGAAATTAATGTCCGCTTTTGTACTCGAACATGAGTAGAGAATATTTAGATATCTAGTTTAAAATTTTATCACAGAATTGCAGCTATGTCAATTTTATGAAACTCACAAAATTTTTTGAAATCTGTCACAGTTGTCATGTTCAGTGTTGGTATTGTACTTAAGCAAGTTTTAAAATTTCTAAGCCACTGCTAATACCTTTGGACATTTAAGCCTTGGTTTTCCCTGTTTTTAATTATTTAAAAACCTTATCTTAAAAATCCAACACAAAGGGTGTTTTTGCCTCACACCTGAAATCCCACACGGGGAGAACAGAAGAGACATACCTTAAGCTGGAGAATTTGTATCATGCTGTTGTTAGAACAGCAAAGGTAGAGGAATGTGGAACTGGCAAGATTCTTTCACAAGGAGACATTCTGTATGAGCTATTCCCTTTACCCTGCCTTCTAAAGTCACTAGTGCCACAGGATAGCTGAGGGATTTGAAAGTGAAAAAGAAAATGAAGACAATAGAAAAAGGCAGTAATAAATTAGGATAACTAGGATTTCTTTTAATTTAATAAATTGTGTGTACTTCTGTATTATGCAGAAATTATAATATCCAAACTCTGAAAAAAATGTAGTGATAAAAATTATTTTTCTTTCTTAAAGAAAAGCTCCAGAAAGAAAACATTCATTTAATCTGTTAGATGTGGAGCTAACTATGAGTGAGTGCTTCTTATGCAAATAGTCTAATAATAAAAAGAAAAGAAAATATCTAAGGGGAAGAAAGCACCAAATCTCCCCAGTAAATATGAATAAGTTACCAACTGACCCTGACATGTGTACACGTAACAGGGGAAGAGAAGAGCTCTTTCTAATGTTTGTGCTGCTGCACTGGCTCTTCATGGTTGCAGAGCTTTTGTGATAACTCAAATGAAAGTTTTTTAAATTTGCTTTTTAAGTTCAAGACTGGTTTATCTCCCTCCAGCCTTTAGAACTCTTAATTCCATTCTGTTAATGTCTGCTTTTTCCTTCATGGTGTGTAAAATGTGTCTGCAGTAGCATTTGCAGTCATTTAGGGGAGAGGGAGGGTGGAAGTCCTTCTGGAAAATTGTACTTGGCTTTGAGAGGAGACTTAGAACGACTCCATGCACTTCCATAAACCAGTTCCAATGTTGAGCCTTGTGGCCTTGCCTGCCCCCTTAGTTTCTTGCAGCTGATACACACACTGAAGAGCCAGTGATTTTTCCAAACTCAGTTCCAGTCTCTTTGTGCCTGTTTCTACATTTAAAAAAAGTACACTAAGAACCTTCCTCCATGGTGTCAGATGGCCATTTTTTTTTAATTTTTGAGCAGGTGGTGCCAAACAGAAGAGTATTTCTGACTATCCTATTTTTTTGCCGTATCTACCTTCCTCCACTATTTATTCTTTTTCTCTGCTGGTATTGTTCTCTTTCCTGGGGAATGTTAGCAGTGCCATTTCAGTAAGATTTTTGCATAGGTCCTCGTCTTCTCATATCCAGCACCACATTTTCCATAAGATTCCCTTTCTCAGTGGTATTAGCAATGAATTGTTACTGAATATGTGCCCCTTGCTTCAGCAACAGTCTCCAGGCTGCTGCCACCTGCCCTCGAAGGTTTCTTAGCTCAGCAGAGAGGTTTAAAGAACTAAGCAGGGTCAGAGCTTCCTGTGGAGGGACTCTGGGAATGGTGATCCATATCTTATGTTTCTTCTGTGCAATTTCTTCACAGATTGCAAGACAACAGCAGCAGCTTCTGCAGCAGCAACACAAAATTAACCTTCTCCAGCAACAGATCCAGGTCAGAGACACATCTCCTCCCATGCCCCTGTTATCACTTCCTTTCCCTTTCCCCACTCTCTCCCTCAGCTATTGTTGCCATAGTTTCTTTAATAATCTCTGCAGTTGGCTGGCATCTTGTTTATGGAAACACAAGAGGATTTTACCTGTCATTTAGCAAAACAAGGTCGGTTTCTGGAAGTCCTTATATGATTGACATGGTTCTTGTAGGGTCAGGAAGAAGATGTTAGAGGAGCTGGTCATGCAAGCAAGCATTTGCAGAACCAAATCCTCTTTCCTCAGGAGTGACAAAAGCATTGTCAGAAAGAGTTTGTTTGGAACCGATGTCCTACAGCTCTGTTTTTGAGGTTTTGCTCAAAAACAGTTTTCTTCAGTGACTGATAATAAAGTGCACCTTCTTTCCTCTGCCCGAGGTGTTGGGAGTCTGGAAATTTTTATTTGTGGTGAAGTATTGTGTGAGTGAGAAACGGGTCAAAAGATTGGTTAGATTCAGGAGAGCAGCTGTGTAAGTTCCAGGTATCTACAGGTTTATTCCCAGTAGTAGAAGAAGTTGTTGAACCATCATAACCAGTAAACTTCATTTAGCCTCTTTCTTCCATAATGTATTCAGAAGTTTCTTTTCATGCCATTGACTGTATTTCATTACTTTTCTTCCATGTGCATGCCCCTGTTTTTGGGAACAGTGCAAATCAGTTTGTCTGTGAAGGTTTCCATGAAATAGCAAAGGAGAGGTTTGACTTCTTACAGATATCTAGGATCAGGGTAAAATCTCTGGTTGTTTAATCATGCCGTTTTTACAGAGCATTGCAAGTTGCTGTAGACTGTGTTCTGTTTGTTCAGTAGCAGGAGGGCTCTCCTTACAATGCTTTTCGTCAGTATTTCAGAGTGAGTTGCCTAAAATTGTCAATCACAATTGTAACGCATTTAAGAAAACTTAATTCCAGCCTCATCGGAGGAGCTGTATGGCTTCATACTAGAAGAAAACATGTCTCTGTCATTCCTGATGATGTTCTCTCCATATCTGGACTTGGGTATTTATGAAAAACTCCTGGGAAGGTCCATCCCTCTGTTATAAGGCAATTTCTATACAAGATATGCTTTGCTGAAAATAATTTTGAGATTGTTAAGACTTGATTTGGCCTCAACCTCTGTTCTCTTTTCTTATTCCTTAATTTGTGTGTGGAAGGGATTTTTCTTTATGACTGCATTTTTAATAGGACTTTAAAAGAAAAACAATAGCAAAACCTGTACAATAGCAAGGAAAATATTTGTATTTTTAGCATTTAGCTATGGTAGCAAGAGAGGAAGTTGTTTTATAAGCAGTGAATAAAAATAAATTGAAGAAACATAACTTGACCCCAACCCTTTTAAGTTTTAATGCCTTGTAGATAAGAATGAAGTATGTTGTTTTTAGGGCAGTGAAGAAAACCCTGGTTATTGATAATGAGATACAGAGCCTTTCATCTCTTGATCCCTGGTCCAAGTTTGACCTAAAGTCAGTAGTAAATGAAAGTCAGCCAACTACCATCTGATAGAAGCTGCAATCCTTAGGAATTATTTGGGAGTCTGTCTCAAGGGATTTCAGATGAAATATTGACCCTGCCGAGGTCAGAATTTCACCTCCAGGGTCCACTTCACACAAACCCCATCGGATTTGTGGCACCCTCCTTTTGGATGGTCCGGCGAGAAAGGTCAAGGATTGAACAGGCAGAGAGACAATACTGTTCTCTCATTCCCACAGAGCTGATCTCTTTGTAGTGAAATTTGGGTGATGCTGCACAGCAATGTGGACAGTTCCATGCCTGTGTGATCCTGAAGTCTCATGAACCCTGGCTGAAGCCCCTAACTCCGAAGGGAAAAACATTTTAAAATAAAAACAGTCTTATTGACAGTGAACACAAAGCTAAACATTTATCCTCAATTAGTGACTGTCAGAGTAGAAACAATTCTTAAAGAAGTGATCCTTTGTATATGAATTAAGGCAATGAAGTCTCCCTAACATGCCCATGTTTAAAATAGTGAGTTTACAGTCAGCTTATGGGCTGGAAGAAAGGTGGAAGAAAACTGTGACAAGAATGTAGCTGTGAGTTCAGCTTTTCTGACCTTTCCCTAATTAATCTAACAGGTTCTGTCACACTGGCCTGAAGTTTTGAAATAGCATTAGATTTATTGACAGGGAAATATTCCTACAAAGAGTGGATAACTCTTTGACTTACGTGCAGAATGATTGTGCTGTAGTTATGAACTCAACTTATTTATGACAAAGGAATCGTTTTACTTGAACCAATTTTTTTCTAAGCTTGCAAGAGTTGCCATAATTCCATATAAATTATTACACAGAAAAAAACTATTGAAATATTGTATTGAAAGCATAATACCCTAAGGTTAAAAAAAAGGATAACCTGGCTGACCCCATGATTTATGAGTCCTTTCTCTCAGTGTGCTAGCTTGGAAACAGTTCCCTTTCTCCTTACCCCATCACACAATCGCTGATACACAATACATAACCAGGGAGAGACTGTGATGTCCCTCTCCTCCTTGGAGGACTGCAAATACTCAATTGACTCAATTCACTACAGCTCAATTAAACTAGCACTTCTGGGATGCTGGAGAAAGATGCTTTAGTTCCTTGAGCTTAGAAGAATGTACCCGGCATATGAGTCTGTGACACATCTTTTCCAAGCCCATCTCTTCTGAATTAATTGGAAGGCGGTGTCACTAAAACAGAAAACAAGGGGTTTGTATAGAGAGATAAGTAAACTGAAGGAAAGTTGCAGATTAGATTAAATTTGGGAATCTGTACAACCTCAAAATGCTAAAATGGGATTTCAGTGGGATTTTGTGTTTTTGGCAAATGTTTATAATTTTTTTTTCTGCTTTTCAGGATGTTCTAGACCTAATTTGTGAAGAGGTTTGAGTTTCACTGAATAATTAACTAACCCTCCCCCATTTGTATTTATCCATCCACCCCCCCCCATGCACACTGCTTTCTGCTCTGCCTAATCTTTGTGTGTGTAAGGTTTTCACTGGAACAGCTTCTGCCTGCTGAGTATTGGTGATTTTCTCCCCTGCACCCCTTAGTCCTGCTGTTCTACCATAAATGGAGCTGGAACGTGGGTTCTGATAGCTCTGGTGCATCAACAACCCCAAGGGCTTCAGATTGTATTTTAGGATGGCAGTGATTTGCAGCTGTAGAGCAGGGTGACCCCTAGTACAGCTCAGCAAGTTCTTGGTTTCAGGTCGATTTTGTGCTCCAGGACCTCAAGGGAACTTTCCTGGTTACCTACTCATATTTTATGAGGCCATAATCTGCTTCCTGGTGCCCTTACTCTAGAACCCAGGGCTCTGTAGCTATCATGTCAGGTGGGCAAAGAGTGGAAGAAGCTTAGAAGATGCTCATGATGCTGAGCTAGTCTCCCAGTGCACCCCAAAGGTGTCCTTCTT
Organism: Peucedramus taeniatus; assembly: GCA_013400575.1. Taxonomy (NCBI): domain Eukaryota; kingdom Metazoa; phylum Chordata; class Aves; order Passeriformes; family Fringillidae; genus Peucedramus; species Peucedramus taeniatus. The sequence goes on along the minus strand of WBNO01027775.1, from coordinate 92,898 downwards.
CAGAGGGTGTCTCTGAAACATAGAGTTTGGAGGGGTCATGCAGTTCACTTGCTCAGAGAAAAAGTCTAGCCCAGGATGGTGATGGAAGAGTTGGCTTTGAAGCTCGGTGACGAATGTCACTTTAATTGAACTATATTTAAAATGAAATATGGTTGTTAAAATTCATAAAGCAATTAATATTCAATAGGGCACTGTTGGTAAAATAGGTCAACCTTGCAGCCTAAATTGTGATAAAACTGATACTGCTAATCTCACAATTTTGTAGAAAACCTGACAGTGTTTTATGTTTTTCCCTCAAGCCCCAGCTCTTGGAGTCATGTGATGACAAAAATGCCAGCTTTCATTTCTCCAAAATGTAAACTTCCAACTCTCATATTTCCAGGCAAAATCTGAAATCATGAGCACTAAGGTTCCAAAATTAGAACGCAAACAAAACAGAGGCCAAATGCTGTTTTCTAATCTGTTCTGATTTTTAGTCAAAATTTTTTTTGGAGAGCCCAGCTCAAGATCTTGGAACACTTCTGGTTGCCAATAATGTAAAACTAAGATCTCAAAGCAGCAGGAAACAAAAATGCTGCTTTAAAGTGTTTATAACATTTAGGCCACAGTTTTGTTTGATTTTTTTTAGTTTAATACTGTCAGTAATTGGTTGCTAATTTGTATTCTTTTCTGAGTGACATACTCAGCCCAAGAACCAAGTGCTTTCTGAAACTGGAGGGCACTTCCTGCCAGACAGCAATCATTTGATGGCTGTGTGTTTTAGGAGAGGGTTTTCATTTTCTTTCATGGCTACAGCAGATGTTTGAGGACCCTTTTTTTGTGAGAAAGTTTGGACCTCTGAGAATGAGGGGATCCCAATTAAATTCTGATGCAAAGTTGGAACCAGTGTCTCTGGCCTGCTCCACCTGGTACCAAATGCCTGAAATATCAGAATTAATCTCTCCAACTCTAGAGTTGTGTTAAAGAGGGAATAACTTTATTCAGGCCTGAAGGTGCACGCTGGAGATTCTAAACTGAAAGGGGCCCATGATTCTGCAAGGGGGTTACTCAGGAGCATAGAATAGTTTACCCCATTACCATCAATCCCACCCCGAGTTCCCAGTTCTTTTGTCTATCACTGCATTCCTGGGCCAGATGTCTTCTTCTTACCTCTCAAGTCCCCTTGCCGAAAGCAGCTTTTACAGGCCTTATTCCTTTGCTGAAAGTCTCACAGGCGCAGTAAAAATTGAATTAACCCTTTCAATATCACACCTGCCAGGTGGGATGTGGACAGTTTGCTGTGGCCTCGATGGCCTCAAGCTTTGCAGACCCTCAGCAGCTTGTCTAGAAGGGAGTGGGGGCACCACAGCCCTCTGGGCATCGTGAGCCTTGGGGCTGCAAGCCTTCTGGCTGTCCTGAATCTCTCAGCTGCCCTGCGTGTGCTCCCAGCACCAGAGAAGGCTTTCCTTTGGGGGTCTAGATCCAGGTTTCCATCCTCCCACCCGCTGTCAGCTGGCTGTGTCCCTTTCCCCATCAGTTGTGTTGGTAGATGAAGAGGCCTGGCTGTGCTGCTGTGTTTTCAAACCAGAATATTCCCATTCTCGTTAACTTCTGAGGTTACGTTCCATGTTCCAATTTGGAATGTAATAAAAATCTTGAACTTAGAATTTCCTGCAGGACGGCTAGTCCATTTTTCAGCCAGATCTATTTTTCAAAATGTAGCTATATTTTTGGGGAGGAAAGAGGGATTTGGTTTCTGAGTTACACAGAAGTTCAGCAAAATATTTCTTAAGCTTAACATACAAAGTTTTGAAATTACACAGTTGTTATTATCAAAACTTTCCAAACAGCAAGAGGTTCTGGATTGATTCCAGTCTTCCAAAACAGTGGTAGAAACCTGCTTCCAGAGTGCTTTAGATACCATAATCTGAATCATAAACCCACGCAGTTGTGGCAATAATTTTGTTGTTTAGATTTGTTGTTTGCTTTGAACTCCTCAGGTGAGCAATCATCTGTTACCCAGAGCTGATATCTGGGCCCGTTTTGTTTTTTTTTTGTTTTTTTTTTTTTTTTTGTAGAAGGTACCAGTTTCTTTCTTTTGTTGAGTGAAGACACAGATTGACTCTACAAAAAGAAATGTGAAGATTTTTTTCCCTGCCCCAACAAGTCTGCAATCCTAAATTATATTTCCAACATGGCTAAGCCTTTCATTTTCTGTCTGCCGGTTCAAAAAAAAACCAAAAAACTCCAGCAAGCCACTATATGAGCTAAATACTTGGAGAACTTTGGGTTTTTATAAGGAGGGTAGAGATCCTTACCCTTAATCTTTGCCCTGTCAGTGTCTCAGTGCAACCACAAGGTCTTGGGGCATTTCTTTCCTGGTTCCCAACCTCTCACATGTCTGTAACCAGAGTTCTCCAAAGGTTTTAAAAGGCTGAAGATGATGGGTCCTTCACTGGAGACAGAAAAATTAGCAGCTGATACAGAAGGGCTTGGTTACAGATTCAATAATTCCTGTTGCTTCTGGATTCCCATTTTCCCTGGCAGTTCTGCTGTTCTGAGAAGTCAGAGCAGAGCAGTGCTTTGTGGTGCTACAATTGCTTTGCAAGCCCTTGCAAGGCAGAGCAGTATTTATTTATCCACAAGTAGAGTCTTCTTTGTGTGTTGAAGAGAGGTGAGGACAAAAGGTGTCCTTGGTAAGACAATAAAACTGTTAAAGTGAGGGCCTGATCCAACTCCCACTGAACATGGGGAAGAGGCTCTTGTTCATATTAGTAGGAGTTTAATGAGACCTTTCTTCAGTAGGAAACTGTGAGAAAGTATCTTCCCCCTCACTCTCCAAAATATTTTTAGAACGGGCTCTGTCCACTGAATTGGTTTGTTTTTGCTTTTTTTTTTTTTTTTGCCAGTGTGGATATGACAAGCTATGATTGCACAGTCAAACTGAGCAGTCTCGTGGATGTGGGGACATTTTGTCCAAATTCATCATGTGTCAGGAGCAGCTGTTTCCCCGCAGCTTACAAACAGGGGCATACTGCATTCAGTGAGACCCAAAAAGGAGTCACACTGCAGCTTTTCCCATGACTTTGCAACCTCTTCCCAAACTACTGACGTTGCCAGCAAAGAGGCAAAACAATTGTTCCTCCCAAAGCTCTGCAGCTCATGTCCTATCAGTTATCAGAATAACTTGCCTGTCCCTTGAGCAGGAAAAATCCCTTGGGAAAGAAGTTATTCAAAACCACATGCATGCATATACAAAAACAGACAAACAAAACCAAAGAGAACAACAGCAAAAAAAAACTCCAAACAAACAAACCCTTGGGGCTGTGGGAGGAAATAGGGAAAATAAGGGAACAAAATCAATCAGAATGAGCTAATTGCTTTCTGTCCTCTCAACTTCAGCTAATAACATTTGTGCTAGACTGGACTTTTGAGTAACCTGTGGGCCTTCATTTCCTTCCCTTACCAGGAAAGTTATGTAAAAGGTTGTCGAGGTCTTTATGTGTACTTCTTACAGATTACAGTATCATTGAATTTACTGGAAATGCAAGGGCATGTTTGATTGGGTAAATCAGCTTTTTTTGCCTATGCTGAGCTACTTGATAGCAATAGCACTTGTTTTCTCCAGTGTCACTGGTCAAAATGTTCTCAAATTATAACACTGTCTTGAACTTCATTACATTTTTTCTTGCCATTTTAGCATCTTTTCTTAATTTACTTTCTGTTACTGAGCTTTCAGTGTTCCCATTTTCCAGTTTTCTCACACAATCACAAGGGAAGGCCAGAAACTTTGTTTTGTTAAAAACCAGAGCACTGAAACACCCAAAATAATCCAGCAACTAAGACTGTAAGAAAAAGGCAAGCGGTCAAATCCCGTCATCGCAGCTGGCAGCATTGTGCTCCAAGGCCTCATCCTGGTCTCTCTTTCCTCAGCAGGCATTTCAGGGTGCTGTCTTTTTTGGTTTTCTATTTTCAGATTCCCTCTCCAATTTCTGCATCTCTCATCATCAACTTCGACCATTTTCTTTTACTTTCAGCTCCCTGGTGCTGAGTAACCTTTCTTATGCAACTTCCCATCCTTTCCCACAGCAACTTGTCCTTTCTGCCAGCCCTCCCTTTCCCCTCCTTGTCTGTATTTCCATGGCCTTATTAATGGTTTTGTTTGGCATTTTATTGGCTGCAGAGCAGCATATATCATCCTGTGAATGTTTCTGTTCAGAATGGGTGGCGTGGGGTTGCCATGTGAGCTCTGTGAATGTTTGTGTACCCGTGCAGGTATTTGCACAGCAGGCAGCAGGGGCACAGGAGCAGAAGGTACCACTTGTAAGTGGCTGGAGAAGCTGAGCATGAACTCTCCATGGCCGTGGTTTTGTCTGTGTGGAGTGTGTGTAATCCTGAGCACTTCTGTTGTACAGCCAAAAAAGGCTGCTGCTGCTGCCTCTGCAGTAAGGTGAAGCAGGAGATAACAATAAATTTTTTACTGCTGGCTGGCAGAGGTGTTTAGGATGTGTTTTCTTTATATCTTCATCCGCCCCTAATTGAAGATGCTTTAAAATTGAATGACTAGCAGTCAAAACGTGTTTGCTTCAAACTGAGAAGAAAAATGCTGGTGTCTCTTCTTCCAAGCTGATTGCGCTTTGTACACAACTGACAGCCACAGTCACTTTGAGTGACTGATAAGTGGGAAGCTTTGCCACTTATCAAGGAATGCACACTGAAAAGAAAGGACTGGAGCCGTTCAGATGCTTTGGCATGTTCAAAATAACATCTCACATCAGTCAGGCTCAGAAGCACTAGGAGACATTTCAAAATAAACTTTATATCTATCTATCTATCTATCTAGAGGCAAAAATTCAATTTAACAGACAAATCGCTCTGTGGCATCACATTGGCTCTGAGAACAAGATCATCATTATAAGGGGCACCAGTTGCAAAATGACTCATATGGCTGCGTGATTGAAGAGCATTTATTGTAGGGTCTCACCCCCCCAGAACAAAACAGATTTTGAAAATTCCCAACTCCATATTATTCTGGTGATTTCTCTGAATTGGGGGTTTTGGGCCCTGTTGGCCAAGCAATATTTAGTTTATGTGGCACAGAACATCCTGAAGGGTCCCAAAGAGAATTAAACTCTAAGTTAAATTCAGATCTCATTTATTTCCTCTTCAGTATTATGGAATATGCTTGGGATTGCATGGCTTTTATTAAGAAAATGGTTCTTAAGATTTCTTTAGGAGTTTACTGTGTTTTGTAGTGATGCATAGCAGGAACAGAGGATGTAATTTTTTTGGTACATGTTTGTTAATGTTACTTTTTAATGATGTGTATAGTAGTAGATTCTGACCTGCGAGAGGATGAGGGTACATTTTCTTGTCCTGACTGTAATAACAGTGGTGTCCCAGTGTAGGGTTTGGGCTGGTCCACTGGATGTGATGATGTTTCACCCTGTTAGAAATACCAGCACAGGAGATGGGATGGGAGTCTCCAGTGGGAGGAGAAGGAGACACACACAAGTAGTGTGTAATATCCCACTGGAATTTGGACAGAACATAATGTTGTTATGCTTCCATTAGCACTACTCAAACAAAAAAACTGCTGCCAGGTTCACAACTCCAGCAACACCGGGAGTGTTGATGTATAAGGACCATTATTTTTTGTTATGATTCTGAGCACTGCCAGCATCTCATTCTGCCCAGCTGATTCTATCTGAAATGGTTGCTTTTCTAGCCAAAATGGCTGTATTTGAGATAGGAATTATGTTTGACATTCCAAGGTTGCCACCAGCACCCACACCTCTGTCAAGAGGAAGAGATCTGAGGATCATTTCGTTCCTATTGCCGATGACTTGGTTTTCTGATTCACCATTTGCCATGTTAAGTGGTCTCAGCTCTGTTTTGATGGCTCATTCAGAACAGAGCCCTTCAAACTCACCTTGGGTTTTCCTCAGTATCCAAAAGCTGATGATGCCTTACCCTGCATAGCTTAGGAGGCAGGATGAGATGACAAGACTGTGCAAGAGGCCAAGGAGAACAGTTTCGTTTTAGTTGTCCACTTTCTGTCATTTATCTGCTGCTGAATTGCAACGAGCACATTAAAGTAGAAGATGGTTGGCTGTGCTTGGTGTTTGTAAGAAGAGCAAATGAATTATTTTGTAGTTCCTTGAGGAGTTGGGATTGGAGGGATGGGAGTGGACCCCTGACTTAAAATTTTGGAGAAAGAGAGGGAAAGGTGCAGTTGTCTTGTGAAAGTCTCAGCTGAATAAAGATTACCTTGGAGGGTCATGGATCTCATGTCAGCTGTCTTTATTTTGTATCTTGTGTCGAGTCTCCATTAAGTTCACTTTTCACGTGGAAGCTGAATAAAATTTTTAACAGCTAAATAATTTTAAAGAACCCTTTCAGATTTTTATTCAAATTTATTTAAAATACACTTTGAAGAGATTTATGGGTGTATGTCAGAGTTTCTCCTATTTAGAAGTTAAATAACAGAATTTAAGTTCCAAGGTAATCGTAATAAAGGCATAAAAAATAAAATGAAGGCTTACATGGAAAGCAATAGTAATGAGACGAGACAAATTTAATTCACAGTATTTGGAGTTCATATTTGGTACAATTTTACCAGAAAAAAGTATACAATGTGTGTGTTATAACGTTTTTTATCAAGTTTGACTTATTTAAAAGATGACAGTGATACTGTTCAGCAAATTATTCTAAAGCTCGAACTTGGATAGTTTCAACAGAATACCAATTTCAAATGGATTTGACAGAAATGATTGAAATATTTCTATATTCTTGTGTGCTATGAACACTGTGTGCAAAAAAATACATTATTTAGGTAACAAAGTAAGGCATTTGAAAGTTACAAGTGCCATAATTAAGTGAAATAGATATCTTTATTTTATTCTCATGTATCTCTATCATACATGTTGAATAAAAAAAATTGTATTTCAGAATTACATGATAATATAATTGTAAACTGTATTCACAAGTGGGAAAATCAAAATTATGTTGACAGCCTTAATTTTGACATTCCCTAATGTTCAATTCCTTGACTTCATGCAGTGTGGCATTATTTTATCTGGTATTCTGTGTGGTTTTGATGTCTGTAAAAGCTCAGAATGCTGATATATTTACAGTATATCTCCAAGTCAGTTTGAACCCTGCATGGGCGAAGTGCCAGCTGGCACTTGAGTTACAGGAGAAATGCTGTGTTCTCCTGGGCCAGCCAGCCAGAATTCCACTGACAATTCCCTGGCTGTGGTGGACAAGAGCCTGACCTTTGAAGTCCTCTCTTTTTCTATGCCACATTTCCTTTCTTCCTTCAGTTTTGAGTTAGTTTGTTGGTTTTTTTTTCAATTTTGGTCTCCATCAAAATAGAGAAGCCATTTCTCCTACTGCTCTCCTCTTCAGAAAGATAGATGAGTGTTTGAGTGCCTTTGTTGAATTTGGACTGGTTGCGTTGAAAATGGAGTTTGACTCCTTTTTTTCAGCACCTTCCATTTCTTCCTCCCATTCTCCCTCAATGGGGTTGGGACTGGATCAGTTTGTGCCACTAATCAATTATTTTCTCATAATTTACCGCATTCCTTGTGCTTTAGCAAAAGACCCTGATGAGGCTGATAGTACAATGTTTGATGGAAGCTGTTGTAGCATTTGTCCCTTTAAAGCTCTGTGTGGTGAGAATATATTTTCATATCTTGCAAACTGTGTGTAGAATCTTGTCTGCCATTTAAACATTTCTGAGCTGCTGTGAATAAGCAAGAGGGGCTTTTCATGAACCATATGTAATAAGTTTTCAGTTAGTAATATCCCTAAGAATCACATAAATCTAAATTGAGCATAATTTCCAATTTCTTTAACCCTGGAGTTCAAATTTGTAGTCCAGGAATAAGTAAGCATCTATGAAACAGCTCGTTGATTACATTCTCACCTTATACACACACATGTAGACATTTTTGTGCATGCATTTGAAATGCCCCATTTTAGATATCAATTACAAACATGACTGCTTTACTTTCGTGAACATTGATTTTTAATGGCTCTAAAGGAATTTAGGAGGAAGGAGGGATGTTTTTCCAAGTGGGGCTGCAGGTTATGAATACTTACTAAATTGCAGCTGATGGTAGTTATGAATTTTTCAGGGCTTTATGAACTCTTCAGCCATGCTGGCAGTTCCTCTTCCTCTGAGATCATGGCAAATAGAGAGAACCCTGAATTTAGGGCAAGGCATTGATGGTCACAGTATTTCCCAGGGCTGCAAACAGACTGATGCATATAAAACAAGATGCAATATAAGCAGAAATGGATTCAAATTACTTCAAATCAGAAAAAAATCAGGAAATAAAACTTTCAGACTCCTTCTTTTCCCCTTCTGTGATTCTTTGAATGTCTCCATGGCTGTAGACACCCCTATAAATGTTGCTTCTGTTTTTCCATAGAACCTGTTTCTGGCAGCAGGAGGTTTCCCTGGGTAGGATAGCTCACCAGATATGTGATAGATCGATCGTAATTTCTTTGTCATTGTACTGGTAAGAAAAGGTTTGGAGAGCTAATATATTCTAGTGACCAGAATTAGAAGTATGCTCTATTTCTTACATTTATTCTTTATTTGAAATGAAAGGTTGGCTTGAAATTATATTTTTCAAGAATTTTAGCTTTCTGTGTCATGAGTTTCAGGGTGGTTTTTTGAGTCTACTTCCCTTGCATTATTTCTTAGTGCACAGTTCAGAATTCCTGTCTTTTTGGTACAATCTGAATAAAGAAACGTGAATTGTAAAAACTATGCTGATATGGAATTCTGTATCCTTAGAATAAAAGAATTAACAAATATTCTTTGTTAAGAATATTTGGACTTCTTATTTAAAACTAAACATCCATTTTTGGAATTCTTCACATCCCCTTCATGTATTTGGGTGGATTTGTGTGAATTTCAAGTTTGCTTTGTGCACCTTTTGAGAAAGTTGTTTGAGCTCAGTATCCTCTTAGCAGAAACTCTTGCAAAGATCCCGTGGGAGGAAAATTGTCCATTGTGTTCCTTTGAAATCTGGCTATCTTTTTTCCTGGAGCTGGGCTCAGGCAAGTTTGTTCTTCCACTCAGAGATATCTTAGGAGGTTCCTGCCTAGGAAGCAGAGCTCAGATACATATATTGTATTTGTTGCCATCATATAATCTGTGCAACTTCCCTGCAAATATAAAGAATTGTGTTTTCCCCAGCTGTTCATTTGATAGGATTCTATTCCTTCATTTAGAGAACTGTGCTTCTCCAATTCCCATTGTTTGGACCATGGCCTCCTTTCTATACCTATTGTTTGTTTTGTCTTTTTTTTTTTTTTTTTTGCATAACAGGTGTTTCTTTCAGACAGCCCAGGCAGCAAGGCAAGGGCTTCCTTTATGGCAGATCTCCTGAGACTTTGATTAAACTCTTCTTTGTGATAAAACTGCCGCTGCCTTTAAAGGAGTTGCGCATGAAATCTGTATTTGGACAAATGCCCTCCGTCCCTCTGCCCTCACTGCTTCTCTGGCTCTCTTTTGGTTTGGGTGTGTTTGCCTTTTCTCCTGTTGGCCTCCACAGAACTGATTCCTTTTTACCTTCCCAGTACTGCGCTCCCCTCAGAGCCTGGATGCAGCCACAGGAATGGTTAAAAAAGAACAAACCATTCCTGCAAAAGAGCTTGCTTTTGTCCCAGTGTTCCTTGTTAGTGCCCCCACAAATACCATCATCTTGCCTCAGAGAAGCTTCAACCATGGGAGCTGTGGGTTAGAGGCTAAGAACTTTCTCTGCATCCACTGAAGCTGGTCTTGATCTAGTGGGTTATAGGTACCACAGATACTTTTCTGCCTGCCTTACTTTTTTTTTCACACAGCCTCACCTGCTGTTGAGTAGGAGCTGCTGCTATTCATCTGTTTGTGGCTTAGTTGTGGGAATGCTTTGGAGAGTTGTGGCAGGAGCTGAGGTGTGCAGTAGGCAGAGTGCACACATAAATCAGTGCCTGGTGCCACCTTCTCTAGTGTACATTTAATATTCTTTCAACTTTTTGTTTAGAATAGGACTTCCACACTCCGGTACGATCCTAGTGACTCACTCTCTAGATGTTAAGAAAGCCAGAGAAGGGAGAACCAAAAAGGAAGCAAGAGCCTTGTACTGTGTTTTTGGCTAGTTCATTGGCTCGTATTGTTCAGGTGTCCTGACAGAATATTGCTGACCTCTAATGCATTATTTTCATGCCCTTCTCTCTGTGCCCAGACATTTACTGGTTGGAAGCCCCAGGGGTGAACAGACACAAAGCTGTGTTAGTCACAGGAGATGTAATGGATGTCCTGGGAGCTGTGCCAAACAATTAAGAATATAGGCATAATGATTTACAGGGTAAGCAAAACCTCCAGAGAATGTTGCATCTGTACAGGCTGCCCTGTGAATCTGCAGAAGTGGAATAACTTTCACCATTTCAGTGTTTAGAAGTCGGTGCATATCTAGGCAATGAACATAAATGGACTCTTGCTTTCAGTCTGAGACAGAGCCTTCTGCTGGTGACTTTCTGTTGCTTTGATCAGTGGTTGAAGCTTCCAAAATGTCATCCACAGTGCCATCAGATGTCCTCTCCACAAAGTGTGTTTTTCCTCCTGCAGTTACAGTAGCAGGGGTGTCAGCACAGCCTGGATGTGACACTAGTATTGGATCTATTTTAGTACTTCACTCCATGGCAGTGGCAGCATCTGTGGAAAATATGAAGATAACTGTCAGAAAGCATGTTTGAAGGGTGTTTAATTTAGAAACATTAAGCCCCCCCCAGGCTGACATTTGCTTTAGCATGCAGTAGCTAACAGTGGAAGATGGGACTTTAATAATGCTATATAATACTATTTCCTAAAAGGCTTCTTTCTTATGAAATATGTTGTCTGCTTTTGGTGTTTCCTTACTGATTGACTCAAAACCCATGAAGTTTTACTTGATTTTACCATAGCATGTTGATTGCAGGAGCCTGAAATTCTCTCCAAACAAAACAAAACAGCATAAAATCCAAACATGAGCTTTTAGAGACACTTTGTGCTGAAATAAATGACCCAAGATGAGGACAAGCCTAATATGATGTTACAATTTTATCAAGTTCCACATGGCTTCTCCATATTATTTTTCTTAATGTTTAAGGAACTTGAGCCACTGTTTTAATACTTAAATACAAAAAAAAAAAAAAAAAAGAGATAGTTGTTAAAAACCAGACTGTTGTGAAAGCAGCCATTTCTCAAGTTCAGGCATGCAAACTTCACTCACAGTTAGAGTGTGGGCGCATGTTCTAAGAGTCTCACACCCGTGGGGTTTTTTTGAGACGTCATCTCCCTGTTCCTTCAGGAGGTGCCCTTTTGTGGGAGGTTAAGCCTTCTTTCCACCCAAGGGGGACTTGAGGAGGCTTCCTTGGAAGCCTGTCATTGCTGTTCCTGCATTTCACAAGACAGAGATGCTTCCTGAGACATATGTGAAGCTCACCTGCCCAGGAGGATTGCTGCTCACCAGCCTGCTTTAAGACGGCTTTGCATGCAAAAGACTGATTTTCTTCATTTTGGGACTATCACTCAATGGAAGTGTCAGAAATACGGGAGGATAAATACCGAGTTACATTAACCAGAGAGAAAAAAGCACTCTGAAATTATCTCCTGGCTCCATGTTTTCTGAGGTTTTGCATTAGCAGGAGTGAAGTCACGGTGTGTTGACACAGTCTAATGTGCAATGACATAATACCTGGAGTATGGAGACAGCAAAAGGCGCAAAATCAAACTTATCTGAGTTTTCACAGGAAAAGAAGGGATTAAACTTTGCTGGTTAAAATATGGATTTTTATTTTTTTTAATAGAAACTATCCTAGTTCGATTGAGATAAACCTACTCAGATCTAATTCTATCCAGTCCCTGGGAAAAGTGGGCCTTAAGATGTTGAGCCTATTTGCCCAATCCCTTTTTTTAGAAATAAAGATTAGGGTAGGAAGTTTGGTCCTTATCTCTAAGGTTCTTACTGCTTCAGAAGGAAACTGAAATACTTACATGAAGGACACTTTCTTGAATTTGTGATTTGTCTTCACTCAGATTATTTCAGAAGCTTTGGCAATGTAGATTTCCCACAATGCTTGGTTATTTTTGTTTTACACCTCCTAGAGGAACTATGATAAATTGTTGTTACTTCCTATTAAATAGCAGAAAGAGATGTCAAAATACTCTAGTGACTCGGAATTCAGATGTTACTCCTTGTGCATGGAAACTTTGCTCTGGAAGCATCATCCCTTATTTCATAACTGCCAGGTATGATTCTTCTCTGCCTTTTCATCGCTTATAGTTACTTATAGCTTTACAAAATAACATTAGATCACCAGGTTTTACTTGCATTTCACGGTCTATTTGCACAGATATTTGTGTATGATCCAGATCTTATGTAGCACTGTCATCAACATCACTGGATCTTGGAATATTTTTCTTTCTTTTTTTTTTTTCTTTTATTTTTTTTCTGTTTCTTTTTTTTTTTTCCTTTTTTTTTAAAGCCTCCTGTTTTTCAGACCAGGGGAATTGAGGACAGAGAGGAAGCAGCTTGCACATTGTTAGGCTGTAGCTCATTGCCAGAACCAGGAACAGAACCCAGATTGTCAGGCATCTCCCATTGGGCCACAATACAAAATGTGAACTGAAGTGCAGAGTTATCGAAGATTCAGGCCATCTAGGTTTTTATCTTCTGGCTTCACTTTTGCTGGTTTTCTATAGAATTTCCCATTTCACTGGAAGAAATTGACTGCAGACTACAGTGTTTGGGAAGGGGGGGAGAATGAGGCAAAAAAGACTCTCTTATTCTCAGAGTCAGATTTATGTTGTTGCCATTCCACTGAATCACATCGACAGAGTTTAATGCAGAAAAACTGATCTGCTCAATCAGTAAAATATAAGTGAATAAGTGTAAAAAGTTTATGAGGGTCTGTTTCTGTCCTCTTCAAGGTAAGAAAACAATTTTCCTTGCATTTTTAGTGTTTGCTGTTTCAGTTTTTCCAGATCCCTTTATTGTAACAGAGCCAAGACTCTGTCAGCACATACCTTCCCTTTTGAAGCACCCCTCGATTCCATGAAAACTGCCTAGACAAATCAGAGTGTAAGGCCCTTAGCAGTCACTGTGCATGAGCCCTCTCCTCCCATTGACCACTGCTTGGTTTGTGTTCTATTCTGGCTCTGCTAAATGCCAGTGGGATGCCTGCCCATGTGTCTTTTTTGTCATGGATTGGTCTGCTCCAACTCCCAGTGGTTTGTTCGCTGCTTTGCTTTCTTCTCTTCTCAGTTTCTGGTACTTACCCAGCTTTCATGCCAGTCTCAGGGCTCTGCTTACCTAAGGCCAGTTTGGTGTATTTAACAGGCATAAATGGCTGTGCCTCAGGCCTGCCTTTCCCATCTCTCCCCCTTCTTCTCCAGTTTTTCATTTAATGGTTTGCTAATAATGAAGCCACAAAGGTGACGGGTAGGGGCGGCATAAACACATGCTCACCTAAGGCTGAGTTGCTGATGTTTTAGAATTAAAAAACAAAACAGGATTATTATGATAATAAAAGCCAAGGCAGGTGCTGGGCACTTTGTTTATTTGCTGATTAATACAGTCACAGTGTGACATCTTTTGGTATAATAAACTAAAGAGGGAGGAGATTATTGCATCCCCAAGGCATTGAGAGTACTTCAACAGAAAATATTTGAGGGCAATCTAATTTTAAGGGACACCATATATCACTGCATGCTGGGAATATACCTGTTTGGCAGGGTGGTGGGCAAGAAGTCAAATATTCAAAATGATCAGTCATCTGCCGGGGCATTAATTTCCTTCTGATTTGTCTTGGTCCCTTATTAAGACCCCAAGAAGCAAGAAGGAGGACTGTTTGAAACTGTGCTTTGCCACTGAATTGGATGTCAGGTAGTGGAGACAAGGTACATGACGCCTTCCTTGTTGCTCCCATGTCCATAGTAAGATGCCCGGCTTCTGTTAGGTGATTGTGAGCCCTTATGCTTTCTTAAACCAATATTACAGTGTTTTGGATTAAGTTTGAAAAATCCTTAATCCTGTTTATCCTCCTCTGAACATATTGTGCTTTTATTTTTATAAAAATGCTTTCCTGGATTTGTCTTTCTTGTTTTTTTTTAATAAATCTGTTACTCCATGACCAGTAGAATTTTATTTTGTGAAAACAGGTTTTAGCCATAAGTGCCCTCATTTTTCTTCAGACTTTTTAGACTTGCATGAAGTTTTTGCGTAGAAGAAACTTTGCTGTGGTGGGAGTTTGATCTTTACACTTTTGTGTGTGTGTGTAACATGAATTCTCTGCATTATGCAATTAACAGTTACTTCTTGAGCCTGATGCTCTAAATCTGCAAGTGCAGTAGATACTTTGCCTTTGCCAGGCAGCTTCAGGCTAAACGTTTAGCCTGCCACTCTGGGTTAATTAAACACCTATTTGAAGTTAAGCTGTTGAATGGCAAATAAAATAAAATGGTTGTTCTAGCCCTGTGAAATGGTTATTGAGGTTGACACTACATTTTCTGCTTTCTTCCTTTCTGCTTTTCAGTCTCTCTACTTGCTCCGTATGCCAATTGTTTAGGAATGGGGCACAATATTTGACAGACAAACTACCTTTAGCAAAGGTAGTGCTGGCTGATGTTTCAGAAGATATGGATGCGGAAATAATGCTGGTAGTCCTAGTCAAAGTTTGAAATTTTGCCAGTGGAAAGAAACACCTTCTTTATAAGAACAGCACAATTTCATCTCTACCAATTCCAGCTGAAAATACCAATCAGAAAAGGCAGCTATTGATCTGGCTAAAACAGTTCACTGTAACTGTTGTCCCTCTGGAATGAAAGAATACAGTGGGCTCTGCTTTTTTTCTTCATTTGTTTCCATTTTCCATAGTTATTCTAATCTTCTGCTGCCATGGGAAATAGGTGTTCACAGGGTAGGCAGCTCTCTTCACAAGACACCTGTGCCTGTCTTGCTACTTTTGTAGAAGTACTGGGTTTTCTCGGGTAAAAATACAATTCACTGAGGTTGTGTAGGAAATTGAGGGATTCAGTGTTTGTTTTAAAATGGGGTGATAATCTAAGGCATAAAACCTTGCTGCAGTGATGAACTTTTCATTATTTTTAGTGAAAGACTAAGATTTTTACCCATAAGTGTTTTAAGCATAAAGTCTTAGAAAACAGGCAATTGTTACAGCACCCATTATAGAAGAAGTAATAAAATCTTTTGTCTTAAGAATATTTTGTTTCAGGAGAATAAAATTCTTTAGAACAAGTGGTCAAGGCAGAAGTCTCTGGGTGTTTGTTAAAGATTATCACTTTCTTTAAGCTCCTTTGTGTGTTCACATGCAAACGTATTTTTCTGCATTTTTGCAATTCACTGAAGTGCTTTATAACATCTGATGATTTTATTTAGCAGCCTCACATACTCTAGAAGAGGGGTGCTCTTGGACTTCAGAGGAAAAACAGAATGAAAATTAATTTTTTGTTCAGTTAGTGTCAGAAGCAGCTAGACATATGAAAGAAATTGGAGTCTTCTTAGACTGCCGGTTTGATTTTGGAGGAGGCTTAGATGTTTACTGAAATTTCCAGCCTTTTGGAATTCTCTTGTGAGTGGTTTGTTCATCACTGCCTCTGGAAAAAAGCACATGTCCCCAAAAGAATAATGCATTTTTTTTCAGCTGGGCTAATATCTCCCCACTGAAAATTTCTTCTGTGTGCATGTGTAAGTCAGCACTGACAATTCAGCAAGGCACTAGGACAGAAATGGTTTTGGTTCTAATAGTTTTCAGAGTGTATCAAGTGATCTTGACTGAGTTTTTCCTTAGATTGTATCCTAGTAAAACTATAGTTGGTCCTGTTCACGTGACTATAGCTTCTTTATCTTCTGAATTCTGCAGGGAAAGCATCTTCTTACTGTACTACTGCTATTATATGATCCAGTTTGGCTAAATATTGTGCTTTTGCAGACCAGATTGCAGCATTTCTCCCAAGCACTTCTCCTTAGAAATGCCATCTTTAAGTTAACAAGTGCAAACCTGGATGTGAATTTTTGATAAGTGTTTGCAAGTACACCTGCAGAGCCAGTAGACCTCAGGAGAACAGATTTCACAGGGTACTGAGCTGGAGAGCCCCTTTGTCTTCAAGTGTGTTTGCACACATGCACAGAAATCTGAAAAGGCAAAACCATTTTTAACTTCCCAGACATCACTGAACGTGAGCATTATACTCATACATAAGGGAAGGTGAATTTTGGAGGAGTTAATGATTTTAAGATCCAAAACCTGATTCTTACATCTAAGCAAGGCAAGACCATGTATTTCCTCAGATGGGACTGATATAAATGGTCTCTGAAGGAGCTATTCTATTTTACCATCATTCCTTTTTGTCAAGCAATATGGTTATACCATGGTGAGATGGGATAGGGGTTAGAAATCATAAGGCAGAAAAATTTCTAGGAAAAATCTTTCCATTGGTTACATCATTGCTTTTTAATGATGTTGTAAGGAATTGGTGTATTTTCTCTTTCTTCCTTGAAATAGACAGAATATTCTTTAATAACATTATAATCCTATCCACACTGCTGCTTGCAGGACATTAGAGCCTCTGTAGAGTCTCGGATATTTTGAACTCTTAATTATTCAATGAGATACAGATTTAAACCAATTAGATTGTGTACTGGATAAGATAGCAGTTCAGACCTGTCCTCACTCTATAATCCAAGTTTATATGGTACAGAGTTTATCTGGAAGTTGACCTGTGTCTTTTATCAAATTTAGATGGAGTCTGTAGACAGTTAGCTGTCAAGCTTCAATATTAGGCACCAGTCTGGAAAACCAGGTGTTTTTTCATGGCCAGCAAGTAAGAAAAGTGATAAATTAGTTGTGATTCAAGTGCCGTAATCTCTAGCTAGAGGGAATATAAATCTTGGACAGAGTCACTAACCTCAAATGAATTCATTAGATCTCTTCTCAAAGCTTCTCTGACTTCACTGTTCTTTAACTTGTAGCAACATCATCTTCCTCCCTCTCAAGCAGATCCATATTCCAAGAAACCATTTTGGCTGCTTTCTCAAATCGTCCTTTCTAAAACCCAGCTTTTTCTTCTGCCTAAAAATTTCAGCCACTTTTTTGTCAATCTTACAACTTGATTGCTGAGTTTTCTGTTGTCATTCTGTGTCATTCTGACACTTCCATTATCTCCCTGTTCTCTTGGCAAGACATTCCCCAAACACCATCATCTCTTCACTACTGTTCATATTATTGGACCCAACTCTTTCCTTCAGCCTAGGCATTACTCCCTGTTTTCCATAATACGAAATTACACTTTGGTGTTGTTTCTCCAAGGTTCTTCACAGGTCTTTCACTTATATTTCTTCTCTCCATAGTTTATGCCAATTCTGATCTGCTCTGTTGGTCACACACACACACCCCTCATTGTTTTGTTTGTTCACTTTTCTTGTGCTGTCTTACACTTTATGCCAAAGTACCTCAAGTGTGTTGAATAACCTTTCCAGAAGGGTCCAACCTTCCATATTGCCCAAATTATTTATCAAATTTTACTGCTGCTGTTGCCTACGGACAGTTGTCAAGCTCATGAAATCTAAACTAGATCCAAGCACAGAACCCTAAATAGTGGTATAATGGATATAGTAAATACAATATCTACTCCTCTCTACTGTATCATGTTTTCCACTTGTGGTATCTTGTCTTAAAAAAAAGATGTAAAACATGCAGGGCTCTCTTTGATCATGCACAGTCAGATGTTGGACCTCTAGAGTCCTTTGAACTTCCTCACAGTCTAAGTAATATATGGTGACACTAATAGAAAGATTAATTTAACTTCACTTGCTTTCCTCTCTGAATCACCCTGGGTTCTGAGAGTATTTCTGTGTGTAATAGGGGAGAGCCATGTGATGATGAGAGTCACATCCCACCAATTACTTGCTACTTCACTGCACAAATTCCTGAAGTTTTTTCTTCTGATTAGTTAATTATCCAAATGAACTCCATCTCCATATGCATGGATCAATCCATCCATGTATGTTCAAGGCTTCTGACATTATTTAGGTTGGGGATTGCTGTGAAATCTGTACTCAGATTTGGTCTTGCAGCATCAGTTTCTCGCTGCTTCCCACCATCTGCTCGCTAGAATTTATGTTGCTACTAATACCTGGACTCAGGAATGCTGAGGAGCAAAGGAGGCTTTTCTTTTCAGAGAAGATGTAACCAAATTTAAACTCACTTGTCCCATTCCCATTCAGTGCAAGTGCACTTTGGATTGTCATCTCTATCACACACAGCATTCATTCCCCTTATGCCACAGAAAGCAAATAGTGGCAAAAGGCAAGCTCTAATAAACCCCAAACCCACCTGATGTTACCTGTTCCCTTTTTGGAACTCCTGCAGCTTTCAGAACATTTGTGTGCAGCTGAGCCAAAGAAAGGTAGCTGTTGGATTATTAGTGAAGAGAGCAGCTTAGGAAAAACATGAAAAGAGGACCAGTTCTTATTCTGATTCCCTTTTTTCCCATGCAGTTAAAAAGAGAGAATCATTTCAACATGCTTCTATCAAACTCCTTTCACTGGCCTCTTTTTCTCAGCAAAGTTACCAGCAGTTTCATTCATAAGATGATCTTGAAGGTTGTTTCAGTGTCCCTGGGATATAGTTAAAGTATTTTGTAAAGGGTACCACTCAAGTGGAAAGACGCCTGGTAGGAAAAATAAGGCCCTTGCAGAAAAAGAGCAGCAGCCCATCAGATCTTGCTTTTTCAAACCAGGCAGGTTCCCCCTTGGAAAGATTAATTACATTCAGGTTTGGAAGACAGCCTTGCTGTGGTTTTTTTTCTCCTAGCATTAGAAAAGATAAAGGGTGTGATTAGTGTGCACAAAGGCTCTGATCAAACCAGCACCGAGGTTTGCGACAGGAGGTTCAAACACTTTATGGATCACTGGTGCTGACAGGTAGATCACACAAGCCTTAAACAGATATTTAGCAAGAAGATGAATGCGTGAGATCTCAAACATGCAGGACTCCTTTGCCTGGCCATAATAGGTTGTGAAGCATTAAAAAATGTGGGGGTTTTTTTGTTTTTTTTTTTTAGCTGCCCTGCTAAAATGGGAAAAGGGATCCTACTAACCAGCTCACATTAAATTTTGTTGTTTTTTTTTTTTTTAATTGAAATTAAATATGGCCAGGTCCTTGAAGCTGTTTAACTTCTTTTAGAAATGAAGGCTATTCTTTTGGGATAGCCTCTTTGCCCTCTCTAGGAAGCTGTTGCAGTGAGCCAATGACTCTGAATGCTCTAATGACCAAGGTGCATATGAGATGCTCAATTGGAATAGAGATATATTCAAATGAAATTACAAAGGTCTCTTTACCAGGGAGCTTCAGAGACAGTGGCTTTCCATGTGATATGTGTTCTCTGTAGGATGCACTACATCAGCACAATGACTTGAAAATACATAGTAATTATGTAAGGCTTGTTGAGCAAACTGTATTTAGTAGACCTCTTTAAACATTTTGAGATGTTAATATGATGGGAGGAAAATATTGCATCAGTGCCATTTATTATGAAAATTCAGAAGTTCTGGACGTGATTTTTAGTACCTTCTCAAGAGAAATTATCTGTAGTCTTGCCCTTTGTAGTGACAGAATCCAGTCATTTGGAGGTGTGAATGTCCTGTGTGGGGGACAAGTAGAGACCCTCCCTATCTAGCAGGATATTAAGACCTTGGCAGAATGTCTGATGAATGTCAGACACCTGGAGGGATCTATTCAATTTAGAAATGGTCTCAAGCCAAAAAATTCAGAGACCAGTCTCAGATTTGAACACTCCTGAGTTCAAGGATTTTTTTTTTGCATAAATGTTTAAGCTACTCCATATGATTAATCAAATTGCAGAATTTAGTCTGGGCATGGATTAAAAGCACCCCTAAAATGCAATAGTATCATTTAGGGTTCTATTTAGATGGTCTGGAAAGCCGTGATCCAGGGTTTGACCTCTTTGTCATCAGCCTTAAAAGAAGGTGGTTCATAGGTGTGGAGGCTTTTTTTTCCTACTCTCCTCCCCCATTTACTGGTTTTTAGTTCTTTTTAAAAAATGCAGAAGAAAAGGTGTTTGTAAGCAACTTCCCAAATTATTTTTTGCCATCCACAAGTTTAGAGCTGCCTGTTTGAATATTTCCCAGCAAGTATTGTTCTTATGTGACAACAGGTCAGAAAGACTCTGCATTAATTACACTAACATATGGTTATTAACAGATTCTAGCTCAGGGAGCAATACTTTACAATGTTATCTTCCACATAGTCAGATGTTAGCCATATTGTCAGTGCTGGCAGCTATTGTTTCACTCATTTACTTCACAGAGCTAATTACTCCCTAATAATAACTTTACCTTGGAGTTTTGCACTTGCTTGTGCCAGCAAACCTGTTCACACTACATATGCTAATTATTGGCACTTATTCATTATGTTAAGATAGCTTTAAGTTCAAGCTGTGCAGCCTGGCTTTCGGTATGGAGCCAGCTGGCTGCAAAGTTCCACCTTTTTTTTTCCTTCCCCCCCCCCTTTTTTTTTTAACTAAAGTCGTTAAAAGTTTTAATATGGGCCTATCTTGTTCTCTTTACAAGATTCCGTCATTCAGGAATTCAGGCTCATAGTTGGTTACTCTTGGACAATTCCAAGTTTATAAGGAGTTCCTGGGTTTCTTCAACTGTTTCTCAGAGCTTGCAGTGAGGTCTTTTCTGTTAAGTGGATTGTAAATTCATTTGTAATTGGAACTATGAAGCCATTTACCAAAATGGACTTTAATTTTGTTCCTTGCCTCACCCAGTTCTATCTCCGTGCCTGGTACATCTCTTGGTACATTTTCCCCCTGGAAGTCCCAAGGCCTTCTCAGTGCCTGGTGATTTTGTTTTGTTTTCTCTGTGCTTTTGGTGTCCAAGGGCCTGAAACATCAATGAGCTTTGTATGGATGGATTCACTGATTTGCCCTGGGATCAACCTAAGTACAGCAAATCAGATCATTCAGATTTGCAGCCTAAACCAGACAATTTTCATGGGATTTGTTCTATTACATCTTTCCAGAGTTCTCAATGATCCTTTTTCACACCCTAGAATAGAGCATATTTTCATAAAACCCGGAGAAATGTGGTGTCTTCTAAAGATAAAATACTGTCCTTGATTTGCATGAAGAATTTTATGAATACCAACTGAACATCTACAGGGGAATCAAAGACAATTGATGGTTGATCCTGGTTAATGTTGTATATATAAAATATGGGAAGTTAAAAAATGGGCTGCTTCAGCTGTGATTCTTAGGGAGTCCTGTGTCACATCATCATCTAGTCCTTTTCCACTGTCTGGTGAACTGGTCTGACATTTTGTGAAGTTCTTAAAGAAACTATTTTTGTCCAAGATAAAGGGAACGTATGTGACATCCCATTCATTTTAGATCAGTAGAAAGATGAGACTGAAATATTTCCTATGTAAGGATTCAGTCCACATAGGAAAAAATTACCTATTTCTGCCTCCCTGTGAGCTAAGAGTTTTGTATTCTGTAAACTGTTGCACTACCCTGACATTAGAACTAAAAGGGTTATTTTACGCTGTGGTCTCGCTAATTTATTAGAAAAAAAAGTGTGCAGAAAACTGCCATTTGGCCGTCTTGTCTTCCTGGTATGCATATTGCATACATTAGAGTTTCTCTTCATGCTAGTTGCAGTATCAAAGAAAATGTGGATGAATTAAGTAAGATTATTTCGTGAACAGGAAAGATGAAATCTCTCTGCTTCTGTATACACGTGTACTTCCCTCCACTGTCAGTATTATTGGGTTTTATGTACCTCAGTGCAGAATTTGGCCATAAAATAGGAGAGAAAAAGCAAGACAACCAAAACTGAAAGATAAGATTTAATTGAAATAAAAACACTGTTTCCTGCAACATTCCGTTTTACGGCCTTGGAGTGTTAGATTGGATTCTGCTTTGGTGCAATTCCAGTATTATCAATAAAGACTCTGAATGCAATTCTTAATGAAGCTGAAGTAAACAGACTTTTAGTTGAGCCATAAAAGATGAACTTTACAGATCATATTGATGTGAAAGAAGTGACTCATTGTGTTTAGAGAAAGTTTGAACCAAACCCTTCGAACTGCAATACAACTTTCTCAAGAGCTGACCTTTTATGGGAGGCCGAGCCTAAATGCCAGATCTGATTTCAATGTGGAGATCTGGATTGAGACTTGGAACTTTATGCCTTAGAGGAGTGTTAAAAGAATCGCTGGTATCGCTGCTCAGGCAACTGCTGAATTTTTACCTTGGTGGCCTTCTGCTTCCTTGATAGACTTAAAACACTATCAAAGTAGCCATACCACCTAGCAACAAAATGTCATTACTTTTTCCAAGGAATTGAAGTGAGTCGTGGCTGAAGAACCTATACTGGGAAGCTGTTGGAATATTACAGGTCTGTGACTGGGAATCCTGGTTCTGTGAACAATGGGAACAGGAACCTGGAGAGCCTCTGTGGGCAGCTGGACTGATCTTCAAGTTAAGTTTTGCCAGATTGGGCATGGTATTTCAGCAATAGTAAATGACAGCAGTTAAGAAAATACACCCAGCAAAAATGCTGTGATGGAACTCTTAGGAACTTGTTTGTTTTAAAGCTGTTTCCTCAATGAAAACTCAGAGAGAGAGCACTTTTCTTTTTCTTTTTTTTTTTAATAAAAACTTAATTCCTCCTCAGATATTTGGCACTCCTTAAAATTTGCTGGAGCCTGACGGACTGTTCTGGTGTTCTTAATGCACCTGAGAGTTACTACCCAAACATGCCTTTCCTTATGCTAGATCTTGCCAAGATCTTTTGTATAAACCTCATTTGAAGTTTCTAGGACACAGTAACGTGGCATGAAGGAATCCTAGAAGAATTTTCAAAATATGATTAACACCTCTTTCTAAATCCTGTATCACAAAAAGATCTTGGCCAAATTGCCTGTAATTCAGCTGCAAGTATGTTCTTTGACAGCTGACCACCTGTAAAGACTTTGGAGGATAAATGACCTCTCCAGAGGTAGGAGGAACTAGTCAAAAAGTATCTAATCTAGGCATTTATCTGTGCTTTGAACCATGCCCTCTGAATTCCTGGGTTTACAACAAAAAGCCAGTCTTGCTTGTAGCTATGGGCAGCCTGTCTGTGTTCTGTATAAAGCATGTGGGAGACCAGGAAATCTGGTCTGATGCACTAGGGAGGGTTTATTGATTTGCTTAGGAGAGATGTGTTACTTGCCACTTGTGTGTTTTGCTTGATATCTTCAGCTAATAACAATGAAACCTTTATGCTACCTTGTAGCATATTGTATGAAAGGAGCTTAATTTAAACGTCTGTTTAAATAGGTTTTGGAGTGTTTTAGGAGAGTTATTGGGATACATTTTTGAGTCCTTCTGCCATTAAACTTTTGTACCATAGTCAAATAAATTTACATAACTTACGTGGATCAGCTTTTCTGTAAATAATGTTTTGATGGGAGCCTTATGTGTGGAGTTGCCTCAAAGCTACATGCACATGTTGTGGGCCGCATTAGAAAGCTCTGAAAAGTCTATTTCTTTTAAGAATAATAGGGTACTCTGCATTGGAAGTGACCTTAAAGATCATCTGGTTCCAACTTCCTGCTTGACATGACACCTTCCACTGTCCCAGGTTGCTCAGACCCCCATCCAACGTCGCCTGGAACCCTTCCAGGGATGCGGCAGACACAGATTCTCTGGGTACCTTGTGCCAGGGCCTCACCACGCTCACAGGGAAGAATTCCTTTCTAATATCCAATCTAAACCTGCTCTCTGTCAGTCTGAAGCCATTTCCCCTGTCCTGTCACTGCATGCTCTTGTAAATAGCCATCTCCATCTTTCTGGCAGGGTACTTCATAGAAACACTGTCATTTTACCTCTTATGGGTTGCAAAACAGAAAAACTCCAGAGTCCCTCTGGTGTAGGACTGGGTGTGGGTATTTCTGCGTGAGGAGTTGGGAAGGAAAAGGCATGTGTCTGTCAATGGGCTGCAGAAAAAGTACACTTCCAGGAGACTTGGGGTTGCAGGATTTCATCCACACCCAGGAGAGCGTGTGCTGTGCAAGTGAAGCTGTCAGATGTAGGTGCTAAATGCTGTTTGTGTTCTGAGTTGGATTTTCCCCTGGGTAGCACCATTTCTCCTCTGGTACATGCCTGCCTGCTTTGCATATGTGTGTGGACTCCTGTGCACGGGGCATCTGTTTCGTGGGTACAGTGTGTATAAATATATGTGTAAATATCAGTACATGTGCACATACACACACATTTACATTTTGAAATAAATACCAGAAAGGAGGTTCAGAGATAGCTCCTCTTGTTTGCTTGTGTGATGTGTGAGACGTGTGCACACACATCTCCTGGAGAAACGTGTGTGTTTATGTGCCTGTGTGGGCACCGATGATGCATGTGTGGGTACAGAAACAGGCAAACATGCATCACACTGTAGTGCATTAGATGCACTAGAATCTGTAGGACTCATTGTGAGCTTTTAGTAGAATATCAGCATAGACTTCTTGTAAAGAACGTTAACGTAGTTATTCTTGCATTTTTCTGACTGTATATTGAGCATATTGAAATGTCATGGAGACTTAATCCACTGGCTGAATATGAGGCAAGTTAAGTCCCTGGGAAAATCAAAGTACACAGCTAGACCAGCCTGTGGGTGTGCTCTTCTGGTCCTTCCCTAACATTCAGTCATTTCAAGCCAGGACAGACATAGTCATATCATTCTCTTGACGAGATGCGGTTCCAGGACAAAGCCACGTCACTGCAGCTCTTGAAAAAAAAGGCTTCTAAGTTAAACCTAAGACACTGCAGCACTTCTGGCTGTAAAATAAAGGTACTGAAACCATTTGATTAACTGGAGATGTTTCTTCATGGTTACTTAATGGCATGGTGGGAGTTTGAAGCTTGTCACTAATATTGTCATTTGTCTGTGAAATGCCTTGCAGGTGCTGCTTGGCACAGAGATGAGTAAGCAGCATATTTTCACCCGAGTCTGTGTGTCTGGACACATTGTTCAATTTGTTGCGTCAGGACTTTCTGCCCTGAAGCCCTGAGGGACCCCAGGAAAGGCATTTGCAGGCAGGACCTTGAAATAAGCACAAGCTCAGCGTAATTGTAGCCAAAGGGTCCCACAGAAGGAGTGTCTGTGTGTTCACACTGTCTGTGTTCACAGACACAGCGTCCAGCTGTTCCGAGGAGGATTACCAGGGCTTTAATGTGGAGCACAGATGGAATCAGTACTATTGTCCAAAGTATGCTGGGGCAGAGGCTAAAGTGTGAAGGATGATCAACGGAGAGCTGATTGGAAAGGAAAAGGGAAAAAAAAAAAACCAGTAAGAAAAAAGAGGACGGGGAAAATAAAATCCCCTTGTTCTCAAAAAAGCAAAGGGATTGGTGCTGTCCAATGGGGAGGATGAGGAGGAAATAGTTCCCAAAGCTTGCTTTCATGGTTAGCAGGCATTGTAAAGATGGCACAGGTCATGTGTTGTGTGCAGCTGTTTGGAGGTTCTTACAGAACTGTTAGAGACTTAGCAGAGCCCATTATTCAAGGCACCAAGACAGTTTTACTGGATATGGACTACTGCAATTGTATAAGCTCTCCATTGTGTGAGTACTAATTTAGAGTGCTACCATAAGCCAGCCATACAGTCCAGGCTGCCTATGAATGAGTGAGTCATCCGGATGAAAAGGCTCAGAGCACACAGCTCTGACTTTTAGTCTTAAAGGGACCCGATGTGTTCAGAATGGGTCACATTTTAATGAACAAACTCACTGCTGGCAAAATATTTTAGGCTCGAACGGCTAAAATAATAAATTTCTTTTTGGAAAAAGCTTTCTTTTGAACCCAAAGACTTTGGATCGTTTGCCTTACCACACCTTAGACATATCTTTACTTACTGATTTTTTTATGAGATACTGAAGTGTTAGTAATGTGCTTGTATAAACATTACAGGTTTCAAGGCCACTGGGTAAGCCAGCAATTTATGTCCTGAACCATTCCTTTAGGTGCCAAGAAGCTCCATTTATTAAAAAGCATTTGGCTACAGGAAGGCATTTGATATTTTGTGAATGATGTCCATGCATGGATACAAACGTGTTGTTGTATTGCATCGCTGTCTTTTTACTGCCTTTCCTGCAAAGAGTATTAGTGATGCCTCAGGTTTTAGCTTTTATGTTTTTCAGATCCTGTGCTGCTTTAGTGTGTGGGTCTGGGCTTCATATTAAGGGATGGTAAGCACTCTTCACAGAATAAAGACACACAGCAATTCCTTTCCTAGCTTGGAACCAAGGACAACCACCCAAATTTCAGGCCCGAGAGTATGCAAATGGACCAGAACTTATGAAAGTGAGAGACCCCGTGACTGAGTGTCCACTTTGTGACCATTTTGATTCATCTTGGGTGTAGCCCTGGCTGGGCTCTTGTGCTACCCAAGGTGGATCCATCGAGGATATCCTTTTAATAAATCCCTACTTTATTCTCTAACTCCATCCAGCCTCTCTTCTAGGTCAGCCTTCTCAAGGCATCATTAGGAACTCTAACATAGTTGCAACTTTTTTGGAAAGGTATTTTTTTGTAGAATTCTTACCTGCATGGGTTAGGCTGACATCAAAGAAGATAATCTTCTCCTGATAGCAGTACTCAGCCTTTGGGAACATCCAAATGGAGAGACCCAAAAGCGCTTCTGGAGTTCCCATGCGTGTCTTGTCCAGCTGTCCTTTAGACAAACCCTTGAAGAGCCTTGCATCTGAAGCTTTGAGGGCACCTAAACATGCACAGCACCTGCTGGTGTGATCTGAGTACTTTCTGTGTTTCTCATCTTGTGCATGCCCTGGATCTTCCCTGGGTTAAACACCTAAGTGCTGAGCTCCTGCCCAGGGGTCACCACAGTCCAGAAATGAGGCAGAGCAGCTTTGGCAGCACCCAAACAGTTCTGAAAGGTAGTGCCTTCCTTTCCACATGCACCACTTATTAAGGGGGATAGTCCTTTTTTTCCTTTTTTTTTTTTCCTTTTTAATTTTTTTAAAATGAAGTGTCCTGGTGAAAGCTTAAGAAATTGAAGGAGCTGGATTGGGACTTCTGTGTCCCTATTGCAATTCCCATTGTGTCTGCCCCACCTCATGAGAGACAAGGTCTGTCTCCTCATCTGCTGAAACTGGGCTTTAAGCAAAATAAGATGTACTGCTCATGTCATGGATAGAGGAAAAAATAGGTGTCACAGCTCAGGGTCCTGCTGTTGAGGACATTTGAACCTGTGTTCTTCTCCTTAGATCCTTGGTGCTTTATTTAAAAAATAAATTACATTAAATTATTATATATATATTAAAATAAACTACTTTTTTTGATTGTTTCTGCTGAGTGCCATCAGGATCAATTTGTATTGACTTCAGCAGAGCAAGGACTCAACACAAAGTTCCTACAGGTCAAATTTTGCCCTTAAAAAAATTATGATTATTACAAAGTCCCTTTTCTGAGCTGAATATTTCTTAAAAACTAAAGGCATTTAAAAAAAATTTATTACTTGATGTTTTTATCATGTTTACTGCTGGTTTCCTTTCTTATCTAACTGTCAAATTAAGTTTGTTGAGTCAGTTTTGTTTAATTAGTTTAATTTTACTTGTTCAGTAGCAGTGCCAGAGTTGTACTTTTTAGATTCACAGCTCTGAATGAAAATATTCCCAGTGACTGGCAAGACAAAACAAAAAAACAAAAGTGGAAATGGAATTACTAAAATATTTATATTTGCTTGGGTAAAATGCTTCTAGAATTGAAATTTAGAGCAGAAAATTTGTAAGGGCTAACAAGGGATAACTTGGCTTACTAATTTAAATCCATTCCTGCTGAGGTCTCAGAACTTCCATTCACTTTATTGGGAGTCAGATCGACCACACAAAGCCTGGTAAGTGTTGGTCTTTCTTTAGAAACAGTACTAGGAATAAATCAATTGATCAGAAAATTCCTTTTATTACTAAAGAGGAATGGATGGCTTAAGAGCAGAACTTAAAGCCTGAGTGCCCAAGGTTTGTGCTTAGAAGAGGTCTTCTCTTAGAAGAGGATAATATCGTGTAGTAATTTCAGAGAAAACAACAGTGCCCCCTTGCATCCTTCTCTCCCAGACACATCCCATCTACCTTTCCCTTTAGTGTGCAAATGCCCAATTAAAAGCACTGAACAGGTAAAGATGAATATGCTAATATAGAGTGTGCTGCTAATAATTTATTTTCATTAATGGGGAGTATGTGGAAGCACCCCAAAGAGGTGGTGAAAGTTATAGTAGATAAGAATCTGCTCACTGCCTGTATGGAAGACAATAGATTTTGTGAATATTCTGCTTCCTCTCCAGGCAGTGAACTAGTATGGTTAACCAAAATTGTTGAGTAATTGTTCTGTGGTTGAGAACAAAATACTGAATTAAACTGTTACCAGCACAATAATTGTGTGATTACAGCATTTATGTTGCTGGCCAAAAGAACGGTCATTAGGTTTTGGAAGACTTACCAAAACCACAGTCAGAGGGAAAAAATGCAAATCACATGTAAATTGTCCTCTAATACCTATAGTGGCTTAAAAATTGATCTAGGAGTATGATATGTGTATATTTAAAGGCAGTCAAGCCAGAAAAAAAAAAAGACTGTACATTCAAGAACTACTTCAGACTAGGAAGAAAATACCCAAAGATTATTGATTTTCATTATGCTGTACTTCTCCCCCTCTGGTGAGATCCTGCTTTTAATGCATTATGCATCTGTTGTGCTTGTGAATGCTGTTCTGTTTTCCCCTTCTGCACAACTGACAGGGACGGTCTGGCATTGGCAGGTGGGGCTGCCACACCCAGGCACACCTTGAGCCACACCCACTCAAGCAGCAATATCGAGGGGAGGCAGGCAGCAAATGTTTATCTGATTGCTGCAATCCACCAGGAAAATTAAAAACTGATTTATGATGATAGGTGCCCTTGTGAGGTAGGCAATTTTCTTCTCCATTGCATGGTCTGTATCTACAAGTGCCAAGAAAACAATTGCATATACTCTTCTGTTTTCTTTTTTTAAATTTTTGTGGTTTTCCTCATATTTTTAATAATAAAAGGGGCGGAGGAAGACAAGGGAGAACTGAAGGTGACAGCAGAGGAGAAAAAGATACAATGTTTTGGGCAATCAAAATATTTGTACCTGCAGTTTAGTGGAGTAAAAAGCTGCAGAATTTGGCTAGCTGCTTACCTGGCTGTACACAGAAATCAGATTATGAGATATCTAAATTTTATCACCCTATCTACAGTCAATTATGCTTTAACTGTATTGCTGTCACTAGACACAAAATTTTGTAGGCACAAAATTAGAGACTGTCTTCAGCCCTATTCAAAAAATGTTCCCCAACAAAATCCTTGTGAATAACATTTTTTATGAGGATTTTGGTAACAAGGGTACAAAAAGCATCAGGAAGTGAATGGAAGGGTGGTGACATATCTGCTGGAATAGTATTTGTTCTGCAACTTGAATCTACTTTTGTTTTGAAATAAAACTTTTGATGGTAAACCTGAACTCTGCTGAGGAATAATTCCACTGGCAGAAGAGACAGTCAGAAACAAGTCTGAACAGCTGAGAGATTGAAAAGAGGTCTTTGTTATGCATGTCCCTGGGCAGTAATTAGAGGCTGTCCAATACTAAAGCTCTGTTTGCTGCAAGGATTTCTAATAACATGTGGTCAGAGTTTTCCTGGCCATTTGTTCATCATGCAGGGATTTTTAAGATCTTCTAGAAAGCAGTGAAACTCAATATACAGCAGTAATAGTGATGATGATAATAATAATGATAATATATTGTCTTCAGAAAAGAATGACACTGAGTTGTAACTACTTGTGCTCTGAGGCTGATGTCACTGGAGACCACACTTACCCTGAAACATGTATCTGATTTAATAATAATAAAACTGGGGAAAAAGAGAGGTCATTCAAAAGGTTTAGTCAGTGAATTTTAGTCTAAGGTTTCTCAGCAGACCCAGTTGTGCAAGAGCCTACACTGATCAAACCATGAAGGATGTTTTTTTCCCCTGTAGTTCATTAGATTGTATACAGTTTTATTAACTATGTCCCTCAGCCTTTCAATTTAAAGAAGGCAAGAGGAGGTGATGACTTTTAGTGCAGACACTTTTTTTTTAGTCCTTTAAGTCTATTTTTTTCTTTCTTTTTCTAGATAGTATGATTTTAAGTGGATGACTTTGATAAGACTTTCTTGTTTGTTTATAGCATTGCACTGTTCAGCAGCTGAATGGGTTTTGAATTTCTGCCCACTACATGATATTAAATAACCCTTATTTCTTTCCTGTCGCCTACACACTGAAATTGCTGTATTTTTTTTTTTAATTAATGATATTCCATTTGTCAAAGAGATACTGAGTGAAAAATACATCTTGAAGGTTTAGGGGTTTGTTTGAAAGAATACTCTTAGCATTGTATCAAAAATGAGGTCATGGAACTGATCATCATCTCTTAAGTGCAGTGGTTTCCTAATTTGAACTGTTCTCCCTGTTTCAGTTTAAGAATCTGGGGTTTTGGAACAGGAAAAATACTGCTGCAATTTATACATCAAAATTATTAGTTACTGGTGTTTGAATATATTATGGAAAAATCAACAAGGGGTAAAGGGAGAGGTTTAGCAGTTGGCCTTAAGACAGATGCCTCTGAATAACTTCAAATGACAAAAAAATACCACTTTTTTAAGTGTAATGGCATCAGCCGTGCTCCTGACACCCATTTTTTGATCTTTTCAGGAAAATGCACTAAAGAAATCTTTTGTAAATAGGCTCACTTCCCAAAAGCTACGTTACTTCAGTCTACACATGAGTAAGAACCATGGTTCGAAAAAATTTAGAAAATATTTAGAAACAATTTGGATATTATTTTAGAAAATTACTTAGAGTGAATTACCTAAGCTGCATTCTCAACCTGAAAACTGTTTTGGGCAGTTTTATAGCTGAGTATTTTATGGTCCTGTTTTGCATCCTTTGCACAAAAACATTCACAACAATACTTTGGTGTCAGGATGAGCCCAAAGGTGCCTGGGAAGCACTGAAAAGGTGGCAAGGTGGGGCATTTCTCCCAGGCCACAGAACTTACCTGTCAGAAAATAGCCAGACTTCCTGCCTGTGATGGTGTGTGACACTAGGGTTTGTTTCCTATTCATTTATTTATTAACTTCCTTATTCTCAACTGAATCTGTTGACTTCCAACATTTTTGGAAGTTCTTGAAAAGTAATTTTTGGATTATCCTTTTTCTCTTCTGTCTCTCTTTAAACCCCATGCCAGTTCTGAGCCTTCCCACCCATTCCTTTTTGTAGTCTAGCCATGGATTTATAATTTTAAGATTTGCAGACTCAATATTGAAAAAACCTTGTGCTCCTACAGAATAGTCCTCTTGATTCTACACTCCTCTCTTGAGCACTCAGACATCCTCAAAAAGAAACATCCCCTGTCAGCAAAACTGCCCTGTTTGCTCTTCCCTGCTTCCTCTGCAGCAATGCTTCCTACCAGACCTGCTCTCCAGAGCTCCTTTGACAGCAAGCCGTGATGCTGTTACAGAAAAACTTTGGATCTGGTAAAAGGAGATCATTGAGTCACCAAAGTGACTCTGAAAGGAGAGAGCCAGGTTTGCATACACGTGGCAAAACTCAGCCTTCAGTCCTTTTAAAAAGAGTGTAGAAAATCAGAAGGAAAATTACACAGATGACTTCTGAAAGGCTGCTGTCAGCAGTGACAAGGGAAGTATATTGCTTTGTATCCCTGATTCTTTCTGGCATGTACAAATAAGCCCGTAGTTCATTATATTTTGAATAACTGAGCCCATCTATCATAGATCAGCTAACTGTAGAAAAGAGTACACGTGCTGCTCAAGGAGTTATCCTACAAGCTGTCTTTTAAATCACATCAGGAAACCTCACACCTGTTTTCTTTTCCCTGACAAATGTTTCACTGGATAGCTTTCTGCTGGAGCCATCAGCACTAGTCCAGAGCTCATTGGGGAAAGCATTAGCGAGGCATATGGAAACTGTGCTCTGTCATATGCTACAAGGTAGCATCAGGAATTCATGGAAGTTCGGAGATTTTCCACTTTGAAGGAAGTGACTTTGTGGATTAACTCCTGATCATGGCAGTTGCACTTAGGAGCAACTTGCTGGTAGACAACAAAACACGAATAGAGAACAATACAGTATATAAATCAGCAGTTTTGACAGCCAGAAGTTTCTGGCAGATTTCCCTTACAGTCCTGGTTTATTCTTCTAGGAAGGGTGCTAACATTTAGACAAGGTGCTTGGAAGCTATGCCATGAGAAACTCCGTGTTTGTGTGAATATTAAGTAAGGTGAAATAAGAGGATTTTACCAAAACTGTGGTCATCATGCCTAAAAAGCCCGTTTGCTAACTTCAGCCTCTTCATGAAACAAGTAACTCAATACTCTAAACAATGAATATTTTTCTCTTGTAAAAATGAAAGGGCAAATTATTTTGAATGTTGCTCTTGAGCTGGGATTAGAAAGGGCTCTTTTGAGAGTGCACTTCAGTCTTCCAGTGTAGCTGTTACCTGAATTATAGTCACTTACTCTGAAAGTCCTGAATTGGCCAGAGAACCCCACTCACTGGGGTGTTGTACAGTCTGGAGCAACCTTTCCTGTGTGAACTCTTAGGCTTTTGTCTTAAAACAGCTGCCTATTGGAGAATTCTAGTTTATGTACTTTTTATCCCAGGTAGTCTCTTCAGTTAGGCAGTTTGTTCCAATACCTTTGTGGCAGAATTGCCCTGTAGGTAACTTACATGCTAAGTTGCACAAGCATGAATACTTGTTAAACCTCACCCCAATGCAAAAAAGTCAGTTTACTGCTTTTCTCGCCTCTCTATGTTTTTCCCATACTAAATCAAATATTTTAAAAAAAATGTTTTGAAGTTCTTTATTTTAGTTACAGAAATGAACAAGTGAACAACAAATGAACTGCCTTTTTCCTTTGGAAGTGTCCAAGGGTTGTTCCTTAATGTGGAAGGTCCTTTTGGCTTCTCTCCTGCCACGTGCTGCTGGAGGTTTGTCTGTCAACATTGCATTTTGTTCTGTGGCACAAACTGGAGGAGGAAAGCCTTGGAAGGAAGTTATCAACGTGGAAGCAGCTACTGTCTGTATTATTTGGTAGTTTAGGACACATTGCTGTACTTTAGTTAAAAAGGCTGAGAGTGTGTTAATTTACAGACTTTATGATGAGATGAATTTGAGATGGATGCTGGTAGTGACACCTGGTCTCTCTTGCAGGACTGGGCAAAGGCGGAAAGTTTCCAGCCTGAAAAGCCTTGCTTTTTTAAAATGAAAGATGCTTATGTATTTCCCTGAAATGCATTTCAGTTCTCCTGAAAGTTTGTTCCTTGTGTTTTCCATGTGCCAAGTTGCATACCTATTAGGGATTGTCTCTGTAATAATTTTTTTCCACACCATCACTCCAAACAAAATTGTCCTGTGCTAGCAGAGTTGTAATGGAGAGCGTGTGTTAGGGGTGTGTGATGTGATGGAGCTGTCCCCCTAAATCCCCTCGTACATTCTCCTTAAAAGATCACCTCTGTGGGAGCATGTTTTCTGCCAGCAGTATCACTGCTTGCAAACAACTGTGGGAGCAGTGAGAACTGCTGAGTGCACGGAGGTGTTTGGACAGGGTAAATTTTGGTAAGTATGGTATGGTATGAACTGTGTAAGCCTCATACACAGCAAAGGGAAGAATAATGTTTGGGCTCAAATCGTCCACTGCAGGGGTGATTAGGAAGAAAAAATGCCATCCACCTCTGCTTTGCATCCTGGACATTCAGTAAGCACCTCGTAAAAAGGCACCTCAAACTCAGTAGGAAGAGGGATCATTCCATAAACTGGATAGGCAGGGCTTCCTGCTGTATGGACTCAGGACATGCTTATGTCAATTTAGGGAACTGACACAGAGAAGAGAAAAACATTTTCTTTTCTTATTTTTAACATCACTGAAAGGGAAAATAGCAGATTGTAGTTATATGGGGACATATATTTTTATTTCCCTTAAGATAGACATGGGGAGGGGGGCTGAGGTAGAAAGAAAGAGGGCCAACACATGTGCTAATTAAAGAATCCAGTCCTTCAGCAGTGTGTGTGTCACTGAGAGCCAAGTGTTTCTGGAGGAAGGGGGACAAATGCAATTAAACATGTCATTTTTGAAGGACAGATTTGTGTTGCTGCATGTGAAATGTGCGTTGCATTCTTCCCTAAACAGTAGAAGAGATGCTTAACTTACAAATAAGTCACAAGCAAGAAGATATTTGTACAACAGTTTGAAGTTAATCAAATCATTCATGTGCATCCACTGTTCTAGGAAGGTAAAATCTGAACTTGAGGCAGCTGAAAATTATTCAAATGAAAATAAAAATTAGCTGCACTTCTACATGAAGAAACCACGTAAGAGTCCATTTCAGCAAAGATGCTCGTGCAGCTCCTGAAGAACATCTTCTGAAAAGTTCAAGAGTAAAGTACTGTGCAGAGTTTGGTCAGGTTGTAGAGAAGAGAGTGTTGCTTTTAACAGCTGTTCTTAACCCACACTGAGTAATTGGCTGTCCATCACCAGTCTCACCAAAAGGAATAGAATTGCTTCTGAAGAACTAGAGGTGGGTACGTCAGCAGTATTTGCCCCTCAGTGAAAAATGTTATATATATAGATGATGGGAAATGCATTGAGATGTTTACCTTGGAGACTGGAAAATTTATATAATAGTTGGTGCTAATAAATATGTAATAAACAGCTGCAGAAATGAAATTGGGGGAAGTGTATGAAGAGAAAATAGATAAAACTAATAGCAGCTGCTATTTTAGAGGCTTAGGTTTGCTGAAAGTATGGATTTATGTTACTTGAAAAATGGTATAAGCCTTCTAGATTAAGCAAGAGTCATATGTGAGGGAGAACGCTGAACTTTAAAAATTCTGTCTGGATTCAGGGGCAATAAAGGACCAAAATAAGGTCATGCATACTTCCCTGATTCTGGCATTCTCTAAGCCACTAATGTCAAACTTTGCGATCTTAATGTTCCTTTAAACTATTTTCCTTGTGTAGCTATTTGCATAGTGACCCAAAGCACACATGACTTTTTACAGAAAATAGAACTGTAGTTGTCAAGTGTTTGCAGTCTAAATTTGTGGAATTCACAGCAGGAGCTAGTAACAAACAGTGGGGGTAACTGTTAAAAACATACTGCTTGGTGCTTAGGTAGCTGTGGTAACCATAGTATGTTCCTAAAAGTAGAGAGCAGAATATAGGTGGAAATACTACAATTATAATGAAGCTGAGAATCCTGGAAATATTAGCGGGGACTATGTTGAATGCAATGTCTTTGTGTGGTTGGATTTGTTATGGTCAGGTCACAAAGGACATGCACAGATTTGTGAAGATGCTGGCCCAGGCTTCAACAGCTTGAATTGGTTCCAAGTTTGCCAACAAATTTCCTTTGATTTGGTAAGCCATTTAGGGCTAGATTTTTCAAAGGCAATGAAACAAATAAAGATACATTGAGGCACTTTTCAAAATCAAAAATCTCTGCAGGCAACTGTGGGTGTCCTGGTTTCCCACTTGGACAGTAGATTTACTTTTAGTTGTTTGTCATGTGCTCATACTGGTTTTTGCAACAATAAGTTCTTTAGGGGTGGTGTCCTTTTTGTATTTTAAGTGGCATCTATGAAGGTTTCCTGGAGTTGTGGTTTGACACGGGCCAAACACCAGGCACCCAAAATAGCCACTCACTCACCCTCCCCTGCCACAGCTGGGCAGAGGAGAGAAAAACATTAATGAAGGTTTCACAGGGTGATCAGTTGAGACAGTGGCAACAGTATGAAAAAACAGGCCTTGGAAGATTGTGTCTGTATCCTCCAGACTAACATCATAAAGTAGGTAAGAAGTTACAAGGTGAAATTGTAGCTCATTAAATCCATTGGGAATGTTGTGAGGATTTAAAATACAGTTTTCTCCTTTAGGATATTACAACTGAGAGGAGGTCATCACATAGAGAGGCTGGCCAGTGGAGAATCTTGACAGCTGTATGACTTACTAGATTGTTGAAGAGGTATTTCTTTTTGTGGACATATGTCCATTAGCAGGAAAAAAAAAAAAATTGGAGGGCCTATAAAATAGCCCTGATTTGCAGTTCATTATATTCAAATTAGAAATGCAGTATCAAGAAGTTACAGTCCAGAAAATATTGGAAGGTATGTAAGCTTCCAATAAAAATAAAAAACATTTGTGAGATTTAACTGATATAGTAATACCTTGAAAAGAAAAAAAAAAAAAGGGAAAACACCTTAGATGTAAAACTCAGAAGGAGGGCCTGTATTCAATGCCACTTGAAGCAGTTGTATCCTAGCAATTCCAGTTAATAATAATAATAAACATAATGAGTTAAAGTGTAGTAGTTAAATGAGCCTTAAAAATGAAGAGCCCATAATTTGTATGATATTGTGTCAGGTAATCGGATTAAAATAAACTAATGTTTGCATTTATTTGTGTTTAGGAGAAAATGAAGCGTAGCTGAGTGGTGCTACATACATTCCATCCTGGAATGAAAATCACATTGTTTTGACTGTGTTATTTCTATATCCATGCAAACCATCCTCATCACTCCGTAGTTTTTACCTCCTTAATGCGAGCAGGGTCATGTCATTTGAAATGAGGGGCTATAAGGCCCCTTGGAGAGTTAAAGAGGAGCAGCAATTTGAAAAAAAAATGAAATGCAGCAGTCAGATTTAAGAAGAAAGGGCATTTTCCTGGTAAATGTTTTCCTAAATGGGAATTTTTCAGTGTGGTGTTTTGCTCGTGTGTTTGGCAGTCACTTGGAATCAAGTCCAGACTTAAGCTACATTGTGGGCTTGGCAATGACAATTTGTGTGTGTGTGGTGCTTTAGTTATATTAGCCCTGGAGGCAGAGTTAACACTTGCAGTGGGACAAGAGTATTTGCAGTCATCAGAGAACTTTGCAGTCAGCTTCAATAACATCACTCCATTTTTTTCACTTTTTTTTAACATTTTTTTTGGCAGCAAAGCACTTAGTAGAACCATCTGTCTTTCTATTAGTGTTTTTGAGTCCTGTTTTGAAGCTTCTTCACTTGGCAAAGTCACTTTCATCCTTGGAAACCATTTAAAAAAAAAGTTCTATGGCTTTTTGCCGAAGAAGAGTACTATGCAAAAATTCTGCATGGCTGTTCATTTTTGTTCTAAAAGAATACAGTTACTTTGTCTTTGTCTTAAAAAAAAAAAAAAAGGCAAACCACAAAACCTCAAACAAAACAAAAAATAAACACATGAAAAAAGGCAGGTATTGGACTGCTCTACGATAACTGCGTGCAGATAGAGGACAAATTACATTTTATATATATTTTTTTCTCACCTAATTCAGTTGAAAATATGTATGCCTTCTAATTAACAGGATCAGAATAGAAAGACAAATATTGAAGTAACAAAAAATGGATCAAGCTGGTTCAGTGAGTGGAGCTACATCTACTCTATCTTTCAGCCCCAATCTTTATCTCCCACTGCAAGAATTTCTGTTAACAATGCTCTTGAACTCTATCCTTGAAAATTGCTTTAGACTATAAAGACACAGTACACACAGGGGTGTTGCCAGCTCCCAGCATAAATTAAAAGGGGTGATAATCCCAAATTCTGTATCACTGTTTTGCCTGGTACTTTGTTGGTTGAACCAAGACGTGGCCTGGATTTTAAGGTGATTAAATGAAAATAGAATTTAAGTGCAAATGGTGTATTCTGAACAGTGTCAGCCAAGGACTGCAGGTTCTCTTTTCCCAGTTCTACTGTCAGGCAGCAGTGAAAGGAATAACACCTTCTTGTACCCCTCAGCATAGAAGGTTGTCTGTTGATACTCTGATTTTCTGAGTTACTAAAGGGCACAAAATAAATGGCAGTTTTCAGAAACATGTTCATCTCCAATGCCTCAGCTTTACAGCACCATTAAAATCTAGATAAGCTTTCCTGAAAACTGACCCATTCTTTCTTTACTGACTGATCTGGTCAATACGGTGGGGGTTTTAAATTTAAACTAGTCATTTAGCATTTTAATCCATCAAACTTTGTGTTTCTCATCTGTGTGAAATACAGAGACAACTTCCATTTCTAGCAATTAAGAGCTATTAACGGAACTGGGTAAAAGCAGCAGCAGTAGACGTTGTGCCATGGCCCACTTCCAGCTTTGATGACTAATTTCTGCATGGCTTAAGTCCCCTGCAGTATCCACTTACAATATAATATTTTCCACTTCCTGACTTGCATGGTTGTACAGAGTTGCTGTGCAAAGCTGAACGCCTAACACTTCAGACATAGCTGGTTTACTCATGAACAAAGTGTCTCAGCCTTTTTTCTGACCATCCCAGAGACTTCATCTTTTCACATGTACAAATAAATGCATGTGTATGAGCAGAAAAATAGTACTAGCTGTACTATATACTACTTTGGCACTTATTTTTCCCTTCTGAGGAGGTGTCTTTGTGTTTGGGCTTAGTCAGGGTGAAAGCTACTGTCTGAGACAGATACTGCTGCACAGTTCAGTAAAAGAGAAGAAAGTACCCCCCCACACAGCCAGAGATAAGTGAGTCATCATGAACTGTGGGGGGAATAGTTAAGTGGGATATAGATATGCCTTAGTGAAATATTTCAGTTTATTTTGGATTAATGTAATTCATATGAGGTGTTTGGTAATGAAGATGAAGCTCAACAATTGATGCTGCTGGAGCACCCCAATGTGAAGAGATGTATGCAGACCAGACCTCTCAGTCAGGAGTGAAAGAAAGCATATTGCCGGATATTGTCCCCCCCAAAAAATTCTGTGTTTGATTTTCCCTCTCCTGTTCAGCAGGTCCAGGGTCAGCTGCCTCCATTAATGATTCCCGTATTCCCTCCAGACCAGCGAACCCTAGCAGCAGCTGCACAGCAAGGATTCCTCCTTCCTCCTGGTTTCAGCTACAAGGCAGGATGCAGTAAGTCCTGGAGATTTTTTTCAACTGGAAGTGGGTATTACAGGGCACAATTTCCTGCCAGTCTGTATGAAAATAGCACCTTATCGATGGACAAAGCCATTAATTTGCAGAGATGAGTGTAAAACAGAGGATTGGTTGTTACAGTATGAGAAAAGCTTGTCAGAGATGAAAAATGTGTTTCAACATTACAGCCAAACATCTCACACAAGAGGTGGATTTGTGCACCTTCTCTCTGACAGGTCTTTCTGACAAGTGAACATGCTCATGACCACAAACTTGCATCTGAAGAGAAACTATTTGAAACTTCCCAATAAATTTCAACACTGTTGTAAGAAAACATGTTTTTTCCTGAAGCAGACTGCTTGCTATTTGTGAACTGAGCGCCTATTCTAGTCTCTTTCTTCACACAGAACTCACATTAATCTCAACGGAGGTTCTGCACAGAGATCAAAGATAGCATATGCCTTTCAGTTTGATGGACTAACACAAACTCTGAGGATATTTGTGAGAGCTTAACACTTAAAAATACAGCATCTACTTTTTTAATCTTTCAAAGATTTGTATTGTTCTCTACATTGTGCAGGTTTTTTTTTTACATTTTATATGCCTTCTATAGGATTTCATGTTCCTGTCAACATGATGAGAATAAATACAAGTTAAGAAATAATGAAGGAACTTTATTTCTGTGAATAAACTTAGCTAGAGCATGAATTTCATAGACTTGTTTTCATGCACTTGTAGAACTCTCTTGCCATCAGTTTCCTACTGAGTTATCCAGGACTTGTTTGTTCTACCCTTCTCTGTCTCTAGTATGGGTGTTTGTTATGTCCATGTCACTGTATCCATCTGTATCCTTGACTAACTCATTAATTCATCAGTTGGTTTGAGTTACTCAGCACTTGCCACTGCTGCATTTTTGTAAACTTAGAACATAAAAAGATTTCTTTAGTTAAGCTGGCTTAGCCCACAATTTCAGGTTTCTTTCAGCTTCTGAACATCACAGACGCGGTATTTGAGCACTAACTCAGTTTCTTTGGCCCTAACACCTTTTCCTGATATTTTACAGATAGGGACCACTATTGCAAATACTGTTCCAAACACTTCACATCCCTCAGCAGCTGCAGTGCCAAAACATAGTCTCATTCAATTCTTCCAGTGATTTCACACACTCAGTCTCTCTTGACTGGGAGAAGTAGTGATTCACATTACCGAATGTGTAGCTGTAAGCCACACTGAACATGAATGCTACCATAACTGTGGGTCTGGAAAAGGTCAGCAAAGCACACTGTTAGACAAATCTGGCAGATTATGTTATTTCCATGTTAGTGAAGTCCAATTTGGGTGGAAGTTGAGGTGTTTTTTCCCTTCTTTGTGCTACATGCACATTCACTCCATGATAGTTCTGTTGTTCCTCGCATCTATGAAATAGATGTGACATTACATATTTGTGTAACCTTGAAAATTGAAAGGCAAAAAGAGCAAAGTTTCTGCTGCTTCTGGCAGTAAGGCTTGGAATCAACAGTGTGCCAAGATGTAGGACTGAGCAGGAGCCAGTGGAAAAAGACAGCTCTTTTTTTTTGTGTTTGGTGGTTGCCTGGCATGTTTGGCTGAGTTTGACTGAGAAGCTGAGGAGAAGTGATAAGTAGTCCAAAGGGTTTCTTCCTTTCACTCACCATCTAGTGTAAACAAAAACTCACATAGACATTTAGCTACACCTGGAAAGCTTCACCTAGCTGCCTTCAAACCACAGTATGTTCACATCAAGTAATGTTTTTGACAGACCATTAAAGCATATTTCTCCCATTTTTTACTTGCCCTACTGTGTATCAGTCCACTTGGCAAAGTCTGTAAACCAGAAAGCTTTGGATACAATTTTGTTAAGTGCCTGAGTGGTTTAGGAGACTAAACCTTTCTCTTACAAGAGACAAAGGCACTAGGATCTAATTCTTAGGGGTATTTACCAAATTCTTGTACTGCAAACTTTAGTGCAGTCACCTGTGCTGGCTTGAACTGAGCTGAGGTGCGTTGTAGTACCAGCATTACAGTGCAGCAGAGAATGTACAGCAGATTAATTTGCTCAGCTTCTGGATGTGTTAAATGCCTAATTTTCACTGAGTTTGCTTTTGGGAGAAAAGCCTTCCTAGGAACTTCCAAAGACCCTACTAGCATCATCTGTACCTGACTGCCATTCTGTTCTTTAAAATCAGTGTATGTGCCTGATGAAAATGGAATCTCACTTCTACATCTTCCCAGTCCTTTTGGAAAACCTGCCCTTCTTTCTGGACTGATTATATTTTTCAGTATTGCTTTCTGTGGCTGATAGATGGAAATTCTCTAGTGATGATTCTGTTATTTGTTAGCATTAACAACCTGCACATAAGAATGATAAAAAACTCCATGTGACAATTCAGTTTCAGTCACAAAGAACAAAAAACTAAGGAAGTTTTCAAATACTGTTCCTCAAAAAAAAAAAAAAGAGATTTGAGAATTTGGGGGGGAAGGAAGAGAGAATTATTGCAATAACCAATATTTTCATAACTAGCTAGTGATGCAGAGTTCCTTTGAATATCTGTTGGAGACACATTCAAAGGGACATTTATGCTGCTCTGCACCCTGCCCCTGTGAGAAGTCAGGTCTCCAAAAGGAGACGTCTGGGCCAAGCTTCCTGGTTAAGCATTCTCAAACTTGATTCTGTCCAAGCTGGGACATCAAAGACTCTCTGTTAAAATTGCTTAAGCTGAGATAGTTCTTTGTCGTGGAAACATATTGGGAAGGTATTAAAGAGCAGCCTGGTCACAGTGGTAACCTTTGCAGGGGGCTGTGGCTGGAGCTGTTGGCCTCTTCAGCCCAGCTAGAAGGTGTGATCAAGCCTCAGGGTGTGCAAAAGAGAGGAAGTAATGAATAGTTGTACTGCTGTTTTATTTTCATTCAGCTTAGATAATAAAAGCTAATTTACCTTATTCAGTGCTTTCTGATTCACCTGTAACTCCCAAGAGAGGGTGAAATGTGAGTCTCCCAGTGGTTTCAGAGTGTTTAAGTAGGAGGGTTCCTCAGGCAGTGGTTACCAAAGGACTCATCACTTAGCAGACAGAGGCTGGAAAAAAAGAGCACTGCTTTCTCCTACACATACTTCGTTTTTTTCTGAGCATTTAGACTGAAGAGAACACAAAAATAATTGTAACAGCTAATAGCTGTGGTCCATTTAGTCTCCTTTCGTGCCAGATGCCTAAGGAAAACGAGAAGAACAGGGCAGAAGTGTACTGATAATTTATCCCCCATCCTTTGCCAGGTTGCAGTGACTGAGGACTCAGGGACCTTCTAACCCAGTGGTGGCCACATTGTGAGATGTGTTATTGAAAACAAAGAGTTTTTCTCTGCTTGGTTCCAGCCTGATGGAAAACATTCTAGAGAGAGGAAATGCTCAAAAAAACACAGCACTATCAGTCTCTATTATGTGAAGAGCAAATGATTCAATTATGCTTTTCCAAATATTTTTCAGAATTGGGTAAATAAAGGGAGGAGAGGGGTAAATATTTTCTCCGTGGTTACATGGCAGGTCATGGTCTTTGGCTTCCAATTTGATGTACTACATTTCCTTTTCTTTCTTTTTCTCCATAGCAGATCATGCTTGGGAGTGGCTTGGGTTTTCATTTTGTTTTGTTTTTTTAAACAGATGGTTTGTATTACATAAGGGACAATTTACACAAGTTGACACTTCCCCTTTTTTCTCTATGGCATATTGTGTGGTGGTAAAGTTGGCAGAGATGAAGGGAGGAACTTCTATTAGGATTACATTTCTATTTGAGAAAAAGATTCATAATCTGTGGTTCCAGTTAATTTTTAACCTCCATACCTAGATATAATTGCATGTATAAAATATTTAATATTATTATTTACAACTGAAGTACTTTTTCTTATGAGAAAAAAAAGGTTGGCAGTATGTGATGGGCTATATAGTCCCCAATTAGCAAGGTAAATACTGATTACCTACTTATTTGCCCTGTACTTAGTTATTCATGCAATGTGTGCTCTTTGAAATTTAAATGTTTTGATTGTTTATGCAAACCACTTTATATGTATTTTATTATACGCATAATATGTAATTTTTAGATAGATAGATAATGCAAATCTTTTTATAAAGGGCTGATGTTTCAAGGTTAGTTGTTAACTAAGTTAGTGACTGGCAGCATGAGCAAATTTGAGGAGTTGACCCCAGTATCCCGGCTATTTAAACTGGTTTTAGCAGCAGGTGAACGCCTTCCATTTCAGCATCAGCTGAAATCAAAGTCTGATTGCTGCATTTCCCAAAGCTTCTCCTACATTTGGGCTCCACAGATTGGCTCAGGTCATTTAACCCTTATTTTCTTCTTGTTCCATAACCTTATCACTTGTTACTCCTACTGTTGCTAGTTCAGCTCTACTTGTGGTACTTACCAGATAATAGACATAACTCCCAGGATTTTAGCAATGGCAAGGGAAATGTCAGCTCTGCTGAGGTCTGAGGAGCTGTTGCTGTTGACTTCACTGAAGTCAGATTTCACACCAGATGATACAGATCTGCTAGGGCCACTCTTAGAAATAATTAGAATTTATTTAGAGCTAATTAATATTTGAGAAATGCTTTGAAAGCATAAAAATTGTGCAAGTGATGGAAGAGAAGAAGTTTTGTATTGTGCCCTTTAAAAACTGCATAGTTCTGCCTCTGAGCAAGCTGCTCATCAGTCATAGGTAGTATGATCCTTTTAGTTGTGCACATATGTATGGATTTGTATGGGGAATATTAAGGCATGGCTGTATCTCTAGATAAGAGATACTAAAGGGAGTGAAATAAAGATTTGAGAAAGCACAAGGGACTGCTGCTGGGGACTGAGATACAAAAAAGGCAGAAGGAGTTAGAATGAGAACAGTGTTCTCTGGGCCTTCATCAACAAATCTTAGGATCAGCATGGTCAGAATGTTTCCATGCTTGTACATTTGCAGCACTGCTTGCCAGTAGTTTCCAAGTCAGCTACACAGAGTAGCCCAAATTTTGATGGGTCTTCCCTAATTAGTGATGCTAAGTAAGATGAATTCAGGAAACTGCAGTCCAGTGCTTCTTAAAACATTTGATCATCATATTAAAAGGGAAGGGAAATGTTGACTTGTACCTAAAGCTGTATAGTTCTATCAGTCCTCAGGCTTTTGAGGATGACTAAAGCTGTTAAATTCCATATTGTT
This sequence comes from Peucedramus taeniatus, assembly GCA_013400575.1. NCBI lineage: Eukaryota > Metazoa > Chordata > Aves > Passeriformes > Fringillidae > Peucedramus > Peucedramus taeniatus. Next base: position 48,600 of record WBNO01027775.1, on the reverse strand, counting down.
TCTTCTGTAGAAGATGAAGAACTCACCTTGTTTTCTAAACCAAGGTGTGCAAGAAATGGAATTATTTGGAGATTTTTAGGATTTGTTTTCTTTTCTTGGGAAACAATAGTTGCCAAGTCTGTATTTCCAGAAAAGGGATTTACCCCAAGTACATTTTCCAGGGTATTGGGAAATTCTCAGGAATAGATAGCCTTTTATTTGCTGATACCTGTGTTACTTTTCTGGCAATATGACAAATTTTGGAAACAAGAATTGTTTTTCTTTGCCCATTTGTCCTGTCCCCTGTGGATAATTTGTTGTAACAAATCATATTGTGTTTGCAGTCAGATGTCATCAAACACGAGGTTTTTTGAAAGCACTTTAATCACTGTTTCAACCATATCCAATTGGGGAGGGAAATCTGAATATACAATAGGTCTTTTTATATGTCTTACATATCAGCTTGTTGCTGATGGAAGTGTTCTAAATAAAATAATTCACAGAAAGTTATTGATGAAATATCTAATTACCTCTTAAAATTGGCAAAATATGAGATATTAACAAGTCAAGCCTAATAAAATTGAAATATGCTGAATTTACCATTCAGCTGTGTTCTGAACAATAAGTAATTCTGATGTCTGATAAAAGTGAAGCTCTCAGTTAATTGGTTCCTCACATAATACAATAAAATTAATGTTTAGGAGTTAAATACCATAAACTTCCTCAGGGAAAATTGCTGATGTGGCTCTGTTTTTCAGTCAGTCACATGTTTCATGTTTAATGGAGTGTCATGTGGATTGTCTTATAATTTTACTTGTGCTCAGTGTCTGTGTTTCTGTCTTCTAAAGAGACTTGAGTGCTCATTTCTGATTTAACTGTGTCAGCTATGTCAGCTGACATGCAGGTCATTGACAATCACCAAATCACAAGAAAAAAATACTGACATTGCCATGTTTTTTATCAGGATGACAAAAATAGAAGCCGTGTGTTGTGAAGACCACATACTGCAGCTTCTTTATAAAGATGCTAGTCATATTCCAGGGCTACTGTTCATGCCTTGGAAAAGAATGAGCATATGACTAGAACCTCATATTCCCCCCCAGGATAAGGCAAGAGTAATAGCATTGTGGATAGACACAGTAAAGAGGAGGAATTTTTGGTAACAACCTTGCCTCTCAGCATCCATGAGAATGTGATGGTTCTGTAAGGTTGCAAATGTAACGGAAGGAAACAAGGCTGCAGAATATAACAACACAACTAAAGACTGTTTCTAAATGAAAGAATTCCATAGCCCCCGATCTCTGTGTGGCTTCTGCTAATAATTCCAATGAAAACAAAGCAGACAAGCAAGGCTGGTAGTTTCAGCTCAGTTTCTAGGCCATGAAAGATGTCTGGTGCTGCTTCACTATTATTCATAATTGGACAACAGAATAAAGTCCTGATTTTTTTTAATTCATGAGCATGTACAAACCTTAGTGGAAATACTTCGGATTTCCTTGGAAGCTGGAGTTTCTGAATAAGTGTAATTTATTCAACAGGTATAGAAAAAATATTTTAAAAATGTGTATCCTGAGATCACAGGACTATTCTGGTTGGCAGGGATCTCAGAAGGCTTGCAGTCCAACCTCTTGCTTCAGGCGGGGTCATCAAGGAGATAGGATCAGATTACTCAGGGCTCACTTTATTCAGCTGGGGCTTGCAAAGCTCCAAGGACAGAGAGTGCATAACCCTGTTTGGACAGCTCTCAACATCTGGCTGTCCTTGTGGGGAAGATCTGAACCAGTTTAGATTTCGATTTGGAAGCCTCTGCTGGTGTCTTCTGCATACTCTTTTTCTTATTAATTTAAATCCATAATCCCTAGAGGCAGAAGTCAGGGAACACTGCTCATGTCTTTCACAGCTTCCCATTACTTTTACTGCATGTCCACCATCACACCAAGAGAATGAAAGGAAAATGAAGTTGGGAATAAATTAGTGGGGAGAAGAGATGCAGTGCCTGGCAGTTGGCCATCAGCTGTGACTATTCATTATAAATACATTTAAGTGATAAATTGAGTGTAAAAATTATTGTGGCTTTTTCTCAAATTTGTCAAAAATGGTGGAAAGAGAATGTAGAATTCCCTTTCTCCTTTTCATTCAACAGAATGCACTATAAGAAAATGGTAACTGGTATTTTTAATGGAATTTAGTTTAGCATATTGGTCTTGGAAATTATAATTTAAGAGTTAGGTTTTGTTTCATGCTCTTCATATTCTTTACACAGTTTTCTTTTCTTCCATGATCTCCAACTTTTTTTCATTTGCTGTCCCTGAATGATAGCTGGGAGAAAAACAATGAGTTTTTTAAAAAATCATGGGAAATAAATGGCCTACTTCTCTTCTGGTATCCTTCTATTAAGAGAAGAAAATTTCAGGAAAAAAAATCAGTGTTCTATTGTTTCATATAATCAGGTTCAACTTTAAAATCCTGTCAAAACATTATAATTTAACGTTATCATGTAACTTGATTTATATAGCAAGTAAGACAATTGTGCCTGCTCTGAAGAGCTTGCAGCCTGTCAGGAGACAAGACAAGACACTAGGGGGGATTACACAGTGAAGGAGAATAAATGAGATGAGTGACAGAAAAAGGAATACAAAAAACATCTTAAGGGTTTTGGTGAATGGTGCAACTTAACAAGAGTTAACATAATGTTAACTCTAATGCTTTATTTTCACTTTTAAAAAATGTCCTAATGTTTTTTAACTTAAAAAACTCCTTTGATAAAATTTTGCAAAACATATAAATGGTTTAAGAGCCATTGTTGTATTTCCACAAGTACAGAATCATTTCAGACCCATGAGTTGGTAGCCAGTCAGTTGAAAGTCAAGTTCTTAAACACAGGGCTGTTATTTTGTGTGTTGGGACAGGATGTCCACTTGGCTCTGTACCACAACTTAACTTTTGCAGAAAAGTGTTTTAGTGGAGGATCATAGGAGAGTTCATAGAAAGAGTGGTTTGAAAGTGAATGTATTTCATGAAAAATCCTCTTGTAAACAAGATCTTGGAAGATTATTTTGGGCAAGGATGAAGGTGTGATTTGAAATTGAAAGAAGTTGCAGTGCATAAATTATCAGGAAAGAGGTTCTGGGTATGTTTGTGGAAGATGGACCAGAAGAAGGATAGAGAAATAAAGTACTGGCACAAAATTGAGAACTCAGACTTTTTTTCTGCCCTGATCCACAGGCACTGCCCACAGTGGGCACCAGTAATATTCCTCTATATTCTAATATTCCCCCTCAGCTTCCACAGGCTGACATTTCCCCTTCCCTTCTTTAGCTGCTGCATCATCAGTGCATAAATCCTGTGTTCTCTTTATGTAGCCAGCCTTGAATAATTCCGTTCTTCAAAGTGATGTCACCAGCTAGCTGGGAAATAATTATGTATTAGGCAATAATACATCAGCTAATGAAATAATTTTTACCTTGTTGTCACCAAAAAAATCTCAGCCTTTGATCTGCTCCAGACTTTACCATATGGCCTACTAAAGAAAAACAACAATAAAACTTCTCTCTGATGCTTTGTTTGTACCAAAAGTCCGCGCATAACAAGAGAGGTAGTTTGGAACATGAAATGACTGCACAAAATGTTTCTTTTGGTAGCTGAAAGATGCTCCTGCCTGCATGCATTCGATTAATAATGAATTTTGTAAATGGAAATGTAATATGGTTGTTTGAGATTTTATTGGTGTTTTCAGTGGTACAGACTTGTGAGTAGCTTGGGAAATACCTATTTCTGAGAACTGTATGTCTTGTCTCACATTCCTGAAGTGTTCCTAGAGCTTGGAAAAAATGTAGCTACTTCTTGTATCTAAAAATAAGATATTTACTGAAGATGTAATGAAATAGTTAAGACATGCATTTCCCAGATTTCTAAAACTGCTTAGTCAAAAAATTCACTCTGATATGGGAGTAAATTTAAGGATATAATGAAAGATGTAGTGTGTTTTAGAGTAACAGCAAAAAATGTGTATTTATCAGATAAGATCTGAGATCTTTGTTAGTATTTTGAGGGCTGGCAGTTGGTCCTGCACTGTGTGGTGTCAGTATCTGAGTACTTCATGGATAAGGTCCCAAAACCTTCCCGGGTCTGAAGTGTCTGAAGAGTTGTCTGTGGGTTTTAATCTTGGCTCTTCCACTGGTCAATTGGTGGGAATAGTGGGATTTATGAATCAGCATGATGGACTGAGGCTGTGTGTGGAGAGAAATAGGGGAGTGCACGGAAGCTGATCTTTTAATATATATGTTTTAATACAAATCATTCAAAACTAAAAATTTAATGGGCTGTAAGAATCAGCATCCTACTGAGAAAATTTCCCACATTCTTTCTTGTTTTTCAGTTGAAAAATTAAAAATTTTATCTTCTTTCATGGCTGTTTTTTGATCAGAATGTCTTCTATAAGAGAGACTTCTGGAATGATGCTGAGATCAGCCCTTGGGCTACCGGTGGTGTGGAAGCAGCTAAACACCATTGTCCCTGACTCTCTGGCCACTGTTTCATTTTTCTGTGTGTCTTCACGTGTTTAAGGCCCACTGCTCGGTCACAAGATAGCTCTCCAGAAAATGTCAAGTCAGAAAGATTTTTGGTTCAGTCCATGATAGGAAAAGGAAGGTGGGTGCCTCAGAAAGCAAAATAAGATTGGAAAATGTAAAACAGTGGCAGTCTCTGGAGAAGAAAAAGAAAGCCAAGCATGCCAGGAAATCTGTTGCCCATTGACAATAATAAATAAATAAATTGAATTGTTGTGGCCTGAGGGTGGTGCAAAGACACTTGGGAATGGGGATGCCTGGTGGACATTTTGGTTTGCGTTGCTTGGCTGGTCAGCTTTGAATGACTGTGAGGCTTCAGTCAACAAAGCATTACTTTAGATGTTCTTAAATATAAGCATGCACAGTAATTTAAGTATCTGTTAAGATGCTTTGCCAGCCCAGTTGCTGTTGGTCCCCCATTACTAGAAGTTGTGGTATTTAATTCTTAACAGAAGGAGATCAAAGTCCTTGAAGGAAAAAGTCTAACTGAAGAAGGTTACATTATAAAAAGGGAAAATAAACATTAGCCCCTTACCTGAATGTGTGTACACCAACACAGCTTATTTCAAACATTTTTTTTAAATGACATAAATTTATTTCCCTTTGTTTTCTGTTTCCTGTAAGGCTTGATAACATTTGAATCTTTTATTCAATAATAATTATCAATGATTGTACAGAACACCCTGTATTACCTTCTCAATTCTTTAATTTTTTACCCTGTTCATTAAAAAAAGCACAAAAAAGGGGAAAACTTTTAATCTAACTTTCTAGTAAAATGTGCAGCAGCATTTAGGTAGATTTTCCTGATGGAGTGTTCTGCTTTTTCCATAGTCTTATTTCCAGTGGCTGTTTTTGTCCTACAGAAATTGGGCATGCCACCCTAACATAGGGACATACCGAAATGCTCTAGTGAGCCTTATTTTGGTGGAAAGCATTAAAACATTTTATCACTTGAAGAAGCAATATAATGTGTGTAGCATTTCTAATTATTTTTGCTACTTTTCTTCATAGTTTTGTGGATGGGGTAGTATGAAGTTTATTTTAACAAATCAGAAATGTTAGAATTGACCAAAAGTGAGCTTTCCATATCATTAAAACATGCCGGTCTCCATCTCAGTTTTTGCCATTTCAGGTAATTTTCTTTATAAGTGCCTGCAATTTTTCTTAAAACCTTTACTGGCTCCCTTTATCTCATTAAGCACAATGCAGTTCTTACTAAAACTTGAAGTAGTTTTCCTTCAAAAGCAAAATTGTATCTCAAGTCATGAAGTGGAGTTGGTACAGAGATTTCAAAGGCTTGTATCTGATTTCCTTAGCTTCACGTGCTTTTTCCTGTTGCAGGATCAAACCCTGCCACTAAAGTGAGATTTTTTTTTTTCTCTCCTGAAAGAAAACAGTAGTCAATTGAGTACCATTTCTACTCTGCGTGAGGCTCAGTTTGCTAACAGTGGAGCGGAGTTTAGTTAACTTCATATTTTGGACAAGCTTGTAAATTTGTTCCCTTCTAATGCTGTGATCTTATCAAGGTTGTACTGTTTTCCTTTTCTTCTCCTCCACCCCCATCTTCTTTCTTTTCTTTTTTTGAAGTGCAGCCTTCTGATCAATGTGCACTTTTTTTTTTCCATTTCCCTAAATACATCATGAAAAAGGATGAGGTTTCCGCCTTAATTGCTTGTGCCTTTTATTCACATTCCTCTCTCAGCCAGAATTGTGAAAAGAGTGTTAGTAAAAGGCTGCACAATAGAGCTTTTCATTAGGCCTCAACAAGGCACACAAAAGAAGGCTTTTGGAAAGAGTGAATGCAGGACTTTAATTTGCAGGTGGAGAGTAGATAAAAGGTGCTGACGCCTCTATTATTCTCTTACTTAGGTGACCCCTACCCCGTTCAGCTGATCCCAACTACCATGGCAGCTGCTGCCGCAGCAACACCGGGCTTAGGCCCACTCCAACTGCAGGTAAGTCCCAGCACAATGTAGAGGAGGCAAAGGTTAAGTAAATATGAAAATCAGTTTTCTCTTCCTTTGGAACACAATGCAATTAACAGGGGTCTTTGGGCTGTTCTCTTCACATAAAATTTGCATCTGAAGCAAAAGAGTCATCAAATGATAACACATTTTCCTTTTACCTTGCTGGAAGTTTTTGTTACATTTTTGTGTCCCTGTTGTCAAATTAACTACTTTTAGGTTCGTACTTCGGATTTCCTTATAGCAGTACATTTGCTTTTCTTACTGACGTGGTTTAACCCCAGTCAACAACTCAGTACTACACACTACAGCCACTCTCTGACCTCCCAAAAGAGGGGTGGGTCAGAGAATCAGGAAATACAAGGTAAAATCTATGGGTTAAGAGCAGTTCCATAATTGACATAAAGTTAAATACAATAGTAGTAATAGCAACGATTGTAAGGAAAAAAAAAGAGAAGAATAAAACCCAAGAAAACAATTGCTCTCCACCTGCTGCCCAGTGCCCAGCCTGTCCCCAAGCAGTGGTTGACCCCTGCTGAACTAGTGTTCCCAGTTAATTAACTGAACATGATGGCATATGTCTCTGCTGTGGAATATTCCTTTGGCCAGTTCAGGTCAGCTGTGCCAGCCTTGCTGCCTCTCAGTGTTTTTGTGCAGCTTCTCACAGACAGAGCACAGGAAACTTGAGGAATCCTTGATTTAGGGTAAGGACTACTTAGAAACAACCAAAACATAGACATGTTATCAAACGTTATTCTCATCCTAAATCTAAAAAACAGCACTGTACCAGCTACTGAGAAGAAAGCCAGTGCTATCCCAGCTGAAACCAGGGCACTTTTCCATTAGATCGTTCTCATGCAGGCTGTGAAATACCAAAAGGAAATGGATTGTCAGGCAGAAGAGCTCTGTCCTGACAAGCACTTTTAAACTGCTTAGAAGTTGTTAACATGATTACGTCCTTTCAGGCCATAAGCTCTTCAGAGCAATAACTGGCCCCTCCCTACTGTGTTTTATGGTACCCAGAGCATTTTAGGCACTGCTGTATTGCAGATAATTAGTGATTATTCTAATTTAACATAGACAATTAGAGAACAGGTGGAAAGATACTGGAGGGTATGAGTTTTTTCAACTACAATAATGAGTTGACCTGGTAGCCAGATGTATCTGATTGGGACTGTCAGTATTCTGAATTTTAGAGGCATTAGGCTGTCCATGGGTCTTAATGATAGCTATTCTTTGGATATTCCTGATCAGCCACACAAGCCTTGTCAAGTCATTGGAATTAAACAAATGTGATGTCCATTGCCACAGTGTGAATTTTGCTATCTATCGTGTATGCTGGGCTGGTAGGATGAAGCCAAGTAATATTTGAGACTGAGAGGAAATCAATATCCAAATCATCTCTAATTCTGCAAAGTCTGGATTGCCACTCTCTTGTAGAAACATAAAAAGCCCCAAGCTTTCCACTGCAAATGCATCTTCCTGCTCGTTATTGTTTGCCAAGTCTCGTGGAACAGCAGAGCTTTATACCTGCTTGGAAAGGCTCAGCCTTTATGACTGGGATGTGTGAAATGCATTCTCCAGCTCAGCTTGGCCCGCATCAGTATGAAGTAGACATCAGATACTGCAGTTGTTTGGCCAGCATACTAGAGCGTGGGACGTAGTTCTGGGGAAGATTTTTTTTTAAACTTTATTTTATTTTAACACAGCCAGCGGAAGTTAGCTGAGTTTCACAGAAATAGCTGCCAGTGTGTAAGCTGACACATTCCATGCACCACAGAGGTTAATACATTCATTCCTATTGTGCCTTTGTATGAAAAGCAACATTGTCTGTGTGTTAGTTTCTGATTCTTTGAGTTACAAATACTGTAGGCAGCTTAAGAATCATGGGAGCCATAGAAGTCATCCCTCTGAAATGAATTTTGAGGTGTAACATCAGTATTGATAAAGTGCTTTCAATAGCCAAACACACATGAACAGACATATGGAAGAAAGAGGGAGGGGAAAAGGAAAAGCAAACATGGAGCTAGCTAGCAATGCAAAAACAACACTCTGATTCTAATTCTTATCTTTTCAGTCATTCAGGTTAGTCCTAAAATAATGCATCAGTGCTCCAGTAAGATGGTGGGATGGTTTACCTTCATTTCAGGACCTGCTTTGGGCTGTATCTATGCATGCTGTAGGCTGAAGTATCCTGATTAAAATAGGCTTTATCTCAATAACAGTTTTCTTGTTAAAAGGTGGGCTTTGTGCAAAAGCAACTGCAGTCATAAGTATCTTAGGATGAGTTTAGGTTATGGAAAAGTTGAGAACCTCAAAGGACTCTTGTTTCTGTGCAGAGAACATTAAAATGAAAATATTGACCAAATTCACCTATGTTGTTTTGCTACACGTCTGGAATTAGTGGGAGAGTTTGGCAGCCAGTCAGTGGGAGAGGCTTAAATTACTAACTTAGCAGACTCTCTTAAATTTTTCGGATCTGATCTCTAAGGATATGTATATGCTAGAAACAAATTGAAGCTGATTTTTCTTCACATCTTAACAGTGGTTTTTAGCTATCATTGCAATCTACCTGATAGAAACTGGAGATGCCTCTTGACTTCTGATGCCATTTGAAAGAGTCAGGCTAGATTTGCTTCTGGAAAGGTTTTATCATACAGGATTCAAAATGGATGCTGACCTCTGCTAACGTGAATGGAGCTCAACTTAGTTGCTAGACTAGAAAGACTGTGCCTTCCAAACTCTGTTCAAATCCATTTTAGCTCAGTGATGACTTTGTTGAGTCATAAACAAAGAGTCATGATGTTTTTGGTCCAAACCCACCTTTAAATGGCTTTGCAGTCTCTTTCAAGGAGAAACTCTTCTTACTTCAGACGTTCCCCTGCATTACTTATAATTCTGGTGTTCCTTACACACCCTCTATCATCTGGTCGTCAGACAGTAAAAGGTCAGAAAAGTGGAATGTTCACTCTTTTCTTCTTTCTCTATCCTCCCTATCACTCATCTTTCAGACTTTGTGTACTTAAAGCAGGGGAGATCAAAGGACCTGACACAATGCTCAGTTTGTTGCTCGCAGCAAAATTCGATACACAACGTTATCTCAGTAAAGACAAAGCCAAGGAATTCTTCTTGTTTGTTTATGGAACAATAAACACGTCTTTGTTATTTCACCAGAGAATTTTAAGTCGGGTCATGGCTTTAGCAGTGTCCTGTGAGATCAACAGGAAGTACTTTTTTTATCCCTGGTTGTCAAAATCAAATTTTTGTTTTTTTAAATGAAATGCACACTGTATTTGTAGAAGAAGAGCTAGCACCTCTTTGTTTTCCTGTGGTAAAGAACCTCTTTGTCAGTGAAAATGCAGTCCCTCATTTTGAAATCCCATCAGTTTGCAGTGATGGATTTGTAATCTGAAGCCCCCCATTCCTCTCCCTGCCTCTGAGTCCCCACTGGGATGTACAGATTCTGCCATCTGATATTTGCCACTACTAGCCATGTGGGATTGCCTTGATTTCCACTATCCACAGAGAGACTAATGGCTCAATGAGGATGGAAGTTAAAACTTGCATTGTTAGATGTTGTAAAGGAAGTAGAAGGATGGTGTTGTGTTGGAAAAGCTGGAACTGCCACAGTGCAGGCTTGAACCTGTCCTCTGATAAAGTCCTGTCTATGAGCCCCATGTATTCACTCATTCCCACTTCTAATGACAAAAATGCCATTTGGGGGAAAAAAGTGGTTCTAGCTTACTTCTGTTACTGAGAAAACTCAGTCCTGAACATTACAGTGGTAAAATTCCTCTGGGTAAGCACATACGTTTCTTACGTCAACTTTTTCCCCTCATAAACATCATCTGGTCTTGTTCTTCAAGAGTGGTGTAGGATGGCGATTATGTTTCAAATACATGAGAGAAAAGCTGAACATAAATTGTCAGTGTGTTTTACTGAATAAGCCTAATGACTCAAAAGTACTGCTGTATGCCTTGTATGATGTTTTCCTATATGGTTCAGCAGATGAGGGAATTAAGTTCCTCCATCTTGAAGATCAGCATTCAAAGCTCTAAACATAGATGTGGTGTAACAAGTTTTGCACAAACTAAACTGAAGGGTTTATTCTGGTGTCAGTCATCTTGGGCATAGCTAAGTATAAAATAGATGTTTCGATACGTCTGAGCAAATTCTTTATAAAATTGTATCTGAAAGTTTCTTTTCTGATAAAAAGTATTGTGAGACTAGTTTCTGAGCATTAGGAAACAGGGGAACTAATCACCCATCGTGAAAACTGAGAGGAATCTGCACCATTGGGAGTGGGAATGGTTCAGATTTCCCAGATTGCTTGTTTGATAACCAGATAGTGACAACAACTGATTAATTGGCAGTAACACAAATGCTGTATATACCCATAACTCCATTGAAAGATAATGCTGGATGAATAATGACAGCTGCCTGTGTAGTCTTACTGTATGGACATTTTGTGTCCTGTCAAAACACTAGAGCAGTCTGATGTAATACAGACTTCCTGCAAACATCTGCTCTTGGAAAAAAAACACCCCAAAAAGTTGGGAGTGCCAGCATTCAAACTTTCTTCCCTCTTCATCTTAGCATGAAGCAGGACTTAATAATTATTTGTGGTTGTGTTCAACATCATGTCCAAATCTGTCACTGTATGAATCAAGAGAACCTCCCATCAGTGTCTAAGTGTGAAAGCATTTTAGCTGGGTCTCAGTTCTGGACACCAGTCATTAGGAGAGTCCTGGATTTTCTGTTTGTATAAAGATGAGAAGCATATTTAGACCTTAGACAGTCTGGCCAAGTTTTTTAGTCTCTACTTCCTATATTAAGTACTTGGGTCAATTAATTTTTTCTTACTACAGACATATTCTCTTAGTTGTGTGGTAAGAGGCATACCAAAGACTGAATTTAAATGGAATTTTAAAAACTGGACCAGAATTTTGGAAATATTTGGACCTCAAGTAGGCACTGATGTAAGAGATTAGATTTTGAGAAAAATTAAGTCTGTTTGGAGTTTGAGGGCTTTGCAAAGTTGTTCATCCTGCTGTTATTTAGGTGTCAGCTCAGTACAAATTTTCCTTTGGAAAACCTTGCATCTAGGTATCTTAAGGATCCGTAATCACTGAGAAGGATAGAGCACTTTAACAAGTGCACAGCTGCTGATCAGGAGGCAGAGTGTTCCAATGGTCATACAAGTATTCCATAAAACATCTGTTGCCCATGAAACAAAAGTAAAGCATGAAGTAAAAGTAAAATTAAAGCGTTCTCAGTCAGAAACCCTTTTTTTTTCCTAAACACCAGCTTCCTTTTGGCTTCTTCACCATTGCAGGGATGAGCTACATATCTCCACTTACCAGTTCAGACTATTTCTCTGAAGTATCTCCTTAAGTTTCATTTGAAATGTTGCTGAGGACAGAACTTCCCCTTACTCATAAATACATATTACCATATTGTCATGCATTAATTGTCAAGCACATGTCATAACTGCGGTTTTGGGTTTTTTTTTATCTCTTTCTGATTTCTTGTAATCTCTATTTATAACCAGTTTTGCCAGATTAAGTGGTTGACCTTCCAGTGTTACAACACCTCAAATCTGTGAAAGAAGACTTTGAAAAAGCTGTATAAACACTGTAGTGGTGCATCTGAATATTGAAAAGTTTATTCTTTCCTTGTTTTGGGGAGTCAGGTTGCCAGAGCTGCAAAGACATTTGAATTATTTCTGATAAAGGAAGGTCTAGTGCCCTGTTATTGTCTCTACAGAATGTAGCCAAGAGATGGCAAAACTTTATCCATTATTCATTTACTCTGCAGTCTGCATTGGTGACCTCTTTAGGATATTACTATTACCAGTTCTTTGCTTACAAGGAAGGAAAATGTTTCTTATCAGTGCAGGGTTATTTCTTCTATTTGCTGGGCAGTGTCTTCCATTAAATACCATCTGAGCTGGCTTTTCAAAAGAGAGAGTATCCTGTCCCTGTTTGTTTTTTTTCCCTTACCTGTCCTCATTAATTGGACTCTGACTTCATTTGTAGAGATTGAATCATCAGTGCACAGTTTAATTACAATATTATAATACTCATGGAATCCACTTAAGTATAAAAAAAAGGATTCGTTTTTCACTGTGAGCACACACATCTGGGGAAAAAAACAACCAAGTGCATGAAAAGTGACATATCTCATTAGCGTAACCAAGAGATGGCAGTTGTCCATCTGCCATTAGCTCAGTGTATGGCTGTGCTGTTTCCTGTGGCCATCACAAATAACAATAATAAGGGAGTAATAAAGCAACATTTTTTTGTTGGATGCCCTTTCAAACAGTTTTTAAAAATTGTTGCATTATGCAGATGTTGCATTCTCTATTCCCTACTTCTGTCCAGCGCTTCTTTCTGGCTTGGTGAGTGAGTGTGTTGGCCACTAGGTGTTTGCCACCTGTACTGCACATGGGTAGCCAAGATGGCTATTTCAAAAGAGGTCAGTGAAGACCAAGGTCCTTCAGCTAGAAAAATATGGGGCCCAGAACTTTTCATGTAGGAATCTGCAGCCATCTAACCAGGGTGAAGATGTCTATGTTGTTGTGGGGCAAGTTGTCTTTGAAAAATTTTGCCTTTCCAAGGTTTCTTGGGGTTTTTATGAAGTCTTAGTGATGATTTTAAGATACTCATTAAAATACAAAAATAAGGTGTGGGGTGAGAGGCTATTGATTGCCAAGAGCATCTCTGAAAAATCCCTACATTTTTAAATGGAAAAAGTTCTTCTCAATTAACTCCAAAGCAAACCTTGAAACTCCAGGGTGCAACTACTCCTCACTTTCTGGATACCTGCTGGGAACTAGAGATTGTGGTAGATTGTGTAAAAGCATGAACCACAGAACACAGCTCAAATAAATCTTGTTCATGGCGAGTAAATGTGCTTTGTAGGTGGCATTTAAATAGCCCATTCTTGCCTTTGATAGAATCTTACACACGTTATGGGTAAACTCAATATATTCTATTAAAATAGATTTGAATGAAAAGCTCAATCACTTCATTTTATCAGAATCCAGTCAATTTAGGGAAGACAGTGATTACAGAAGACTACATAGAAATGCTTTGTGTTTTATTGAGCACTGTGAATAGCTCAGCACACACACAGTGGACATTTACAGACGGTAAATACACATGGTAAAACAATATCATGGCTACTCTGTGGGCTGTCAAATTAAAACTCCCTCCCCCCTCCAGGGGAAAGAATTGGCAGGGGTAGCATATTCATTTTACCTAGATTAACAGTCCTTTCTGCATAACTTTCAGATTCCATCCATATCTATGAAAAATGAAAAAAGACTGAAAAATGACCGGCCTGTCTGCCTTCCAGTTGTAGCTCAGGCCTGCTGTTTGCAGACCTCTGTGTGCATGAGTGAGTTTTCCTCTAGGTCAGAGAGACTGAATTCCCTCTCCTCCCTCCCTCCGACCCTGAGTCTGCAGGGCAGACAGACAGAAGCACATATGATTAATACAGCACAGCTGCAAGAGCGACTCATTTGCATATGTATTAATAGAGGCAAAAACAACAATTCAATTACATACAGAGACATTCTGCATACTAAGGAACATATGTAAATAGCCTGGAAGGAGTGCAGCCAGCGTTCTCTCTGACTTTCCTGAGCTCACATGGGCTCAGCAGTTTTCAGGAAAGAAGAAAAACCTGTTAGGAGATGCTTATACAGCTATTACTCCTCCTGCCCCACTCCCTGGGTTCCTAGAAGACGTTTGACATTTGGACAATGGAAATAGCACATATTTTCCATGTTATTTCCTACTTACCAGCCTTCAGCTTCATATTGCTGTCTCTTTATATGTGAGCCACAGCATGAGGACAGCAAATCCTTTTCCTCATCTTCCATATGCACGCATTTATCCTGTTTTTCGCTCACCTCATCACTTGTGTGGTTTCCATTTTGGTTTGTCCTTCTCTGCCACAAGATTTCTCTTCTCATGAATTAGCAGAAGATAACCATTTCTGTGCCTTTTTCTTGTAATGACCGTGTATATCTGATCACAATATTAATTCAGTGATTTTCTGCTAGGGGACCATTATTCCTTTTAACAGATCTAAAAGGTGTCTCAGAGAAGTTGACCTGTTTTAGGGAGACTGTTCTATCATGATACTTTGGTCTTTGTCTCTGCTAAGAAAGTTGTGGAGTTCTCAAATGGAAAAGATGAAAACCCCCAGGTGTTCAGTGGTTCATACTACAGCTGATGGGAATCTTTGATAACTGGTACAGAATCTGATTCTAGTAAGAGAAACAGATGTTCTCCAAATCTTACAGGAATTTAGGGAGTAGGAATTTTAGGAATAGGGAGTAGTTTAGAGCAGCTTTCAAAAGCAGGTTGGAACTTATGCTATAGGAACCCTTAAGCTATAAATTAAAGTTTTTTTAGCTGTAAGTTATCCCTAACTTGGTGTTTTAACTGTAAGAACATCTATGTACTCAGTATGCTTTTCATGCAGGCCGTTCATACAGATGCAAGAAAATGTTAGACCATGATCCATACTCAGTATCCTAATTTTTTTGGAAAGCAAGATATTTAACATTGACCTTCACGGACTAGTTAAATAGAGCTCTGTTTCAACTTGAGATAACAAGTCACTAAAAACTTTTGGAAACCTGACAAAGCCATTAAGATGCCCAACTGTCTTGGGTGGCAGCCCTCTGTGTTTCAAGCAGCCTGAATTAGTGGCTATTTGTTTGAAACATCTCTGTGGTGTGAGCAGGGAAAAATAGGTCATGCAGGGAGGAGTGTGTGACTGTCTGGCAAGTGTGCTTGTGAGGTCAGGTCATCCTTAATTTCTTTTCTCTTGCAAAAATGTTACACTTGTTTCTTTTTGGGGTTAGCCTGACAGACGGAAGCAGATTACTCCTTGATTATTTATAAGGCATTAATTTTAGATGAATATTGCTGAAGTAACTGACATCATAAGTAGTTTTAGCAGCCAGCAGAAGAGCCTGTTTGCAGATTGGAATATTCAGTTATACAATGTCCTAAGACAAAGTCTGAAGTGTTTGAAGGAAGAGACAAGGAGTGGAGGCATCTGTATCAGCTAGGACTTTGTTTATACCTCTGTGCCATAGAACCCAGACTCCAGATCAGTGGAATTGTGGTGTCAAAGCTGTGTGTTCAACCAACTGCAAGACAAAACCAGTGTCAAAATAGCAGCAGTGGAAGCACCTGCCTGCCAGTGTTTTAAGCCAGGGTGGGGAAAAACCATCTGAGAGTTCTTACACTGCCCTAAAGTAACTTCCGTTTTAAAAGAGTTAAATAAAAACCCTTGGACCTACCTTGAGATGCTTCCTTTCCTATACTGGCAATAGTGCAGGTTTGTGAGATGTTTGTGTTTCACATTGTTTCATGGCTTACATTCATTGGGGATTGATGCTCCTGGGAAAGGTCTGTATGAAAAATCTGGTAACACAACCAAAAAAAACTTTTTTTTTTTCCCCTTACTTTGTGTCCTTTGCGCATTCCAGGCACTGGGTTTTGAAAGAGTTGGCTTATGCTGCTGGTTTTCCTATTATGTTGTTTGCTCTTTTCAGAGAGATGTTGCTGAAAAGAAGATTATATAATCATGCAAATCAGATTGTATAATCCTGAGCAAACTGTCCGGCGGGGGGAGAGGAGGGGAAAGCACAGAGTGGAGCTTGGCTGGTTGGGGGGGAGCTCACTCTGAAATCACAAACTGGGCCCTTATAGGGCTCCTGGAAAACATGGAAGCTGCAATCAGACTAGGAAATTTTTCTGAATATTTCTGGAGTTCACTGTCTTCATGCTGAACTCTGCCAACAGTGTGTATTTACAGTTCCCCAGCAGAGCAGCACGACAGACAACTGTGCAGGAAAACTGCAAATCAGTGGTGTGCACACACAGCAGTGCCTGTGGAACAATGCTGCAGATAAGAACAGGGAGAAACACTGACAAACCTGCACAAACTAATACTTACTGATACATACTTAGTTCTTTAGGTCCACTAATCAAATTATTCCAATTATTCATCCTGAAACACAGCACAAGAAAATCTCTCTGGAAGTGTTGCTCTCTCTGTTGTACCCAGATCACATGGCAGGGTTTGCCGTTAGATGAAGATTCGTATAATATTTGAATGGGTAAGAATTTAGATTTTTGTCTTATTTTTTACTGCAGTCTATTTTATGGCCATTCTTTTTTGTCCGAAGGTTAGGTCACTTTCAATTGACAAGGCAGAAGAGGATAGAAGTAAATAAACATAATAGTTACTGTGTGCACGAGAAGTGCATCACTGGCCTGTGACATAAATTGCATATGGTAAGAACAGTGCAAGCCTTTAGAAGTTTCTGAACTCTTACCCTTTCATTTATTAAGTCTGATTCCTTGCCAGGCTTGACTGTTAGCAGCCAGGATATTTAATCACCCTTTTATGAATGGGGGCTAATATTAGGCACAGTTTGAAACTATGAAATACCTAATTACTGTAGACTGTAACTCCATGTGTTAGACAACAAACCACTGAGGTCAGGAGGCTTGTTCTGTTTTAATTTCCAAAGTCATCAGTGGAACTTTTCTCAATAGAAGATACCTAGTATCTGGAGATGGAGCTTTCACAGTGTTAAACTTAATTGTTCTGTTACACCTGGATAGCCTAAGCTTGTTCCTGAAGTTAAGTCAAAGGGCAGTTTTTTCCCCAATACGTAGGCTCAGTTTCCTCAAATGAAAATTTCAGTTTTCAGAGGTTCTTCATGGTCTAGGGAATTGTGTAAGATCAATCTGAACAAGAAAATTTGGAGGCATCATTACCTGTAGCTCCTAGTAGTCCTCAAGACTAGCTTTTCAATTTTGCAATCTGCATGAGCTCTACTCACTGGAGTCTGATTCCTAGACTAGCTTCTGAGTAGCCCTTTCACTTTGTGTAATTGCCTTATTTGTTTGCCATTTTTACCAGTGTTTCTGTTCCATTCATTGGGTAACTAAGGAGAAAAGTACTGCAGACCGCTGGATTTGCATTCCTTAACCCTTAGCCCTAGAGACTGGTCACATCACAGATGAGTTACCTGCCTGGAAATAGGCTGCAGATTTGTTAAGTCATCTATCTTGGAGGCTGACAGACTCTGGAATTACAGGGAGCAGGGCTGTCAGAAAGCTACTGTGTGAGTTCTCTTTCTTTAATGGGTAAACGTACAAACGGAACAAAATAAAAATAGTAAAATGCAAAAGAAAAGGCATGTATGCATGGAAGAAAAATGGTTTTTAAAAATGTGTGTTTTTAAGCTGAGGGAAGCTTAGAAATCAGTATCCTATGATAATCAATACAACAAGAAAGCAGTAAGGAAGTTTTAAATGCTTTCATGGCAGTAGAAGGTGAGATTTTCAAAGTGTTTTCTGCCTTATCTGCACCTCTGTGTCTTGCTGTTTAGAGGTATTTGTATTTCTCTCTCTGTTTAAAACCTGCATTGCAGCAGAGGCTTCTCTCTGTATTGCAAGCTGTACTTTGCTTTAAGAACCACAGCTGTGCCACATCCTGCACCAGCAGCCACTGACAGGGGCAATCTGTTCGTGGCATATTGAGGTACTCAAATTGTCTTTGGGGACTGCTGTGGAGTGGCTTTTTCCAGCCCCTTCCTATGGGTACAGTGTCTGTTCCTCCCAAAGGGGCCTGGGGCTGCCAGTTTGTGCTCAAGGGGATGAGGTTAATCCTTCAGAGATGTGGGGAACCATCAGGGGTGGTACCTGCCTGATGTGCTCGGGGGTCCAAAAAAGCATCATTCCCATGTGTCTCCCTGTAGGGGCAGGGCTGGGGAAGGGTGGTTGTCCCTCAGCACACCTGGGCAGCAACACCAGTGTCTCTCTGCCTTTCTAAAGGGGAAGTGTCAGCTCTGCAGGTGACTCCTCTCCCCGCGCTGGAGTGTGACAGTTGCACCTGGCAACAAATCCTTTTCTCTCTCTTTCCCCTTCCATGGCTCAAAACAGTCTTTGTAAATTAAAACAGTGTGTTCTCCATTAATACACCAAAACAGTACAGCTTGTGATAGTGTTATTAAAGTGTTTTAGGCCATTCCTGTAGAATACAGCAGCATATTTATTTCGTTAAGGGAACCAAATGGTTCTAGCTGAATTTGGCACAAGAACATGGCTGAAGTCCTAGTTTATCTCTCATGTAGATTTTACCATTAAACTCTGAACTTCTGAAAAATAAAAAATACACATTAGGAGCACTAATAGGTGTGCTACATTTTATAGTAGGTTAAACTGTCCTTAAAAATCCCTAGCTTTCTCCACAGTAGTTCTGCATTAGTATTTGTTCAGTATTCCAAGTTTTTTTTTACAAACTAGGGCTTCTTTGTGTTGAGGGTAAGCAATACCTAGCATCATAGAATCACAGAATGGCCTGTGTTGGGAGAGACCTTAGACATCATCTATTTCCAGCCCCTGTACTGTGGGCAGAGGCACTTTCCACTTGCCCAGGTTGCTCAGAGCCCCATCTAGGCCCCATCCCACTGGGCCTAGAATACTTCCAGGGATAGGGCAGCCACAGCTTCCCTGGGCAACCTGTGCCAGTGCCATACCACTGGAAAATTTCTTCCTAATATCTAATTTCCATCCACTCTGTGACTTTGCTCCATTTCCACAGTGACCTTCATGTCCTCTTCTGGACTCACTCCAGCAGCTCCATGTCCTTCCTGAGCTGGGGCTTCAGGGCTGGAGGCAGCTCTGCAGGTGAGGTCTCTCCTGAGCAGGGCAGAATCCCTTAATTTGATTTAACTCCCTCTCCTGCTGTGCCCATAGCTGCCCAGGAATACAGTTCTTTTAGGGCTACCATCCCTACTTATCCCATTGTCATGGCAGCTTTGCTTCGTGCAGTACTCTGCTCTGATGCAGTGATGGTGAGGGTAATTCGGCCAGTGTGGATCAGTGTGTGTTTGGGAAAGATTTTTAAAGAGCCCTGAGGGGATCTGGGAGCCCAGCAATAATTAATTTCCTACAGTGGCTTTGAAAATGGAATATGCAGCATTGGCACTTCATCGTTGTTCCCTTTCACAGCTATTTTATTTTTTCTATGTTTTGTTGTGCAGAAAGGAAGCAGTCCTCAAAATTCTATCAGGCTGTTTGATGGTGGGGTGGTGTTCATCTGGTGACACGGTTTTCATGGGATAGAGTGAAAGACACACATGCTTAGCCTTTCCTTCCTCTAGTCCAAGTCACATTTGTGTGGTAGCTTGTGTTTCAGTGCTTGCTTTCACTTACAGTGGGGAAAAAGAGGGAGTGAGCATCATTTCCCAGCATTTTCTGTTGTGTACTAGGGTTTCATATCCTGCATACTCGTTCTATAGAATTTTGTTATTACACAGGTGTGGGACTCCAACCCAACTGGACCCTGCCCCAAAAACAGTGTTCAGGACCCTGATTCTTACCCTGCTGTGTGGGCATGGGGAGATGGGCCTGTGTGCATAACCTGAGCTCAGAAGGAAGAAGTTAGAAGAGATTCTAGAAAAAAAACATGTCCTACCCAGTTAAAACTCAAACTCTGGTTTCTCTAATCTGATTGCTTTTAGGTTTTTTGCAAGAGTTCACTCAGTTTACTTTATTTCACCTCCCATTAATTGCTCCTCTGAAGCAAGTCCTTAAGGGATGTAGGATAGGTAGATGCTTGCACAGCAAATGTTTCTTTCATACCACACTGGGTGGCATTACAGGTTTATTTTCACTAAAAGGTATTGTTCCCTATCAAGTGTGGAAAGAAATGACTACTAAAAACTGAGGAAATGTTCCATTTTTTTTTAAAAAAGCTGATTTGTCACTTTCCTCATTGACTATGAACTGAATAGACGTCTAACCCTTAAAATACTTTCTCCCCCGTTTTCCTTTTTATTGCCTGGAATCTTAAGAGCTTTATCATTTGCAGTCATAAAATGAAAATATACACCAAACCCTCAAAGGGCAAGTATGAAATTAAATTATATTTGGGCAGCTGTAACCTTTTAAAACGATCAGATTCCAGTTAATGTATTTCTTCCTGTTCTGAATGCTGCCATGGTGTTTGATGGTGGGAAGCAGTCCAAAGGGCATTGGGAGATAATAAATTCACTGGAAATTTCACCCTGAGGCGAGCCTCGATACACCAAGGCTTCCATTTAGCAGGACTGACCTAAAAATCTTGTCACATCCAAAGGTCACTTAGGTTGGGGTTGGTGTGTCCCATCTATCTTTCCCTGGTGCAAAGAATGACAGCTGAGCTCATAAACAGCCATCAGAATATGGAAGACAAGCAGGGGGAGAGGGAGAAAGGATAATACTGCTGACAACTCCTTAGATTTCCTAGGCCAGTGAGACCAGAAACCATCTGTGGGGCTGCTCCTTTCAGCTACTTCCCAAATGGCAGCTCTGTTTAAAGCGGTTACAGCTGACCATGGAGGACTGAGACAGGTGAGTTCCCCCATGTCTGGAAATGCCATGTGGTCCTGCTAGGACACATTATACTGAGCATTTCCTACTTGCTACCAGTCTTGTTAGGCAAAACAATTTATAGTTCATACAATGCCTTACTTTCAAGGAGGGTCAGAAGTCTAAAAAGCTGTCAGTGATGACACTGATAGGTGTCATCTGCGAGAACAATGGCTCTAAGGGAACAGTTTGACACAAATTATAAACAATAATGAAAGGTAAGATATTACCACTCTCACGAGAAAATCTGTCATGTGCATCCTTTAGGATGTTGCTTATTCTAAGCTTATTAAAATCAGTATAATCCTCTCACACAATAAATTGAAGCAAAAGGCCCTTCAGGATGATTGTTGTGTTTCAGTCAAAGTTTCTACTTCT
This sequence comes from Peucedramus taeniatus, assembly GCA_013400575.1. NCBI lineage: Eukaryota > Metazoa > Chordata > Aves > Passeriformes > Fringillidae > Peucedramus > Peucedramus taeniatus. Next base: position 27,255 of record WBNO01027775.1, on the reverse strand, counting down.
GCAGCTGAAAGCTCCTGTGGACCCTTCCTATGCTTGCAGTATATTAAATATTAAAGGTCAGGGCTTGGAGTTGCATAACAGGAATCTATTTGAAGGACAAAGATCTAACTTACCATAATTGGTCTTCCTTAATTGGGGATGAGCCCTGCAGCATATGTCCCTTGTATCCTGGTGGTGTGAATCTCCTCCTCAAAATTCCCTCGGAGGAGGATGAGAGAGACAGCCTGCCAGTCACTGCTGGGGTGCAAGAGGCAAATATTCCCTCTTCCACGGCCTGTCTTGATGGGAAAAAGAAATTGTTGTTCAGTGTCCTTCTGAAATGTGGTAACACTCCACTGTTAAAAGAAAGATACTGTGTATGGTGTAAGCATCAGTCTGATTCTTTGGGAAACATTAAGTTGAAGATAAAAACTAAAAATAAATCATTAAATAAAATCTCTGTAACCTTGGCCATGCAAGAAAAAACATCAAATTAAATACACAAGTTCCAAAATTCACAGGATATTGACTAAGTTAGGTTTTTAACTCCTCCTGGAAATTTGCTGACGTCTCTCCATGAATTTTAGTAAACCAGATCCTTCTGAGGAGGATTGTAAATTGTATGTTCCTTTGCTTGTTAAAACTAAACGGAGTATAACCGTTATTTTCAGAAGTATTTCACACATTCTTACAAACATACTATATTTGAGGCAAACACAGTAAAGAAGGGCAAGATTGGCCAGCTGTCAGTGTTTGTCTTCATTTTCCTTGGGTTCACACTCTATGTTAACATACATATTCTCCACACAAAGCCAAAGTAATTTGCAAGCAACTTTGGGGGAGTTATGTGCCCTTCCCCACATGTTCTATCCTGAAAATGCAGCTCTGTGCCTTACCCGTTGGATGACTTTGAGGAAGACAAAGTCACTCTCCATCTGACTTTTGCAACAAGAAAAAAGGAAATGTGTGTTTTTCATGAGATACAGAGAGGATAGATATAGTTAACTTTAATTCAGCTGCTGACACAAATTTTTTAAAAACTACATCGATGAGCTGAGCACAGACTAGCGACTTTTTTTCGGTTTTTTTTTAAATTTAGGATGGTGGGATGAGAATAACCTTTAGCCATGGATGCCTAACATGTATAAATCATCTGGCATAACATTGCAATTCCATTCCAGTTTTCATAAAGCGAGATGAGGGTGATTAGCTCAGGCTATTCCCACTTTATGTCCCTTTTCTACTGCGGCTCAGTTTCCTTTTTCACTTTCCTAGGTAATTCCAGTTAGTAAGCTAGTAATGGTGGACCATACGTCAGAATATTTCTGTGGCTGGTGGGCACAGAGCAGCAAGACCAATTGATTCTGTATTTCTGCAGTAGTTGGAATTTTGGAAAGTCACTGAGTAGGAGTCAGTGTGGACTTTTAGCTCCCTGTGTCAGTAGAGTTTTCCATCTTTGGAAAGTGTGGATATCCCATTGTGCTGGTCTCAGTGCATTGCTTCCCTGTGTCCTCATAGCCATATTCTTTCATTTCATGCCACATGATTTCGGACAATTGTCAGTGATCCTGATGGTAATGTTGTCAAATACATGATAGAAATATAGATGGTGAGGGTAAGTATTGTATTTAATGGCTGTGATATTGGCAAGTGCTTTTTTGCTACTTTAGCCATGACTTTTATTGTGGTGAATATGATCACGTTGAGCAAGGGCCTGTCCTGTGCCGTGGTGTAAACTGGAGAAGTTGAGAGATATTTTGCAGTTGCTGACTTTGGCAAAAACAAGGAGTATCCCTGTGTAATGGAGGACTGAACTGTTCCTTGCCTTATTCATGCCTCCCACGCTGGAGCCACAAACACTGGGTAATGCTGATATTTGTCACGGAAAAGTTTAATTGACAGAAATGTTTCAGATATAAACAATAGAAGGGAGGGCCCAGAGACCTTCCTTCTTCTGGATTGTTCTAGATTCCTTATCCCTGATAATTATAAAGGAAAGGACTGTGTAGAGGGTATTATTGCTCTATGGAGGGAAGCAAGGAGAATCCCTGCTTGACATTCCCAGTCTGTAATGGAGATAATTTACCGGTTGCTAACTGAAGAAGCAATGAGTGCTGTTCACCCTCCCACTGCAGGGAGCAGCCAGTCCTGAGCAGCACAAAGAGGGTCAATCAAACAGGTCGTACATCATCTGAGGAGGCAGATGTTAGAACATATTGTAATGGGCTGCTGTGAGGATGGCTTGTGGAGTGCCAGGGGTGGGGGAGAGCAGCTATCAGTGGTGTTTTCTGTCACGGTACTGAAAATATCCAAGTTTTGAGGAGAATCTCTGAACACAGGAAATGAAAGCATGAGCGTTCCATCTCGGTTAAGACTTGTGGGCAGAATGTTGGAGGTAGAAGAGGAACAGAAGCACAAGTTCCTCTGTAATATTCCATATAATACGAGTCAGTCTAGGTATTATCTGTGCTTTGCCAAAGTCACTCTTAGCCTTGGAATATGTGAGTATTTTACCTGAAAAAAAAAATACTGAGCTCCAGACTAAATTAAACACAGAACTGTTAAAAACTGTTCTATTTTAGCAGTGCCCCTAATTCACACCCACTCAAACACCTCCTCGCTCATTAACCCCATCATCAGTCCCAAGTAACTCAAGTGAAATGAGATGGCATTGGGAGTGAGGTAATAAACAAAGATTTCTGGATAATGTTATTACTTCACGATAGCAGCTCTTGTTGGTGTGACTGCAGTAAAAGCTTCTTGGTGTTTCCATTACAAACTCTTTGGTGCTCCCACCCCTTCTGCTTTGTAGAAAACTGCTCAGCCAGAAGCAATTTAAAATGTGCTTTTACGTCAATTTTAACTCTTTTTTTTTGATTGAAAAGAGTTTCGTGTTTTGATACTTCATTATAAAATGTGACAATTGCTGGGGTATTTTCCTCCTAATCCAAATTTCCAGATGAACAATTTAAAGATATGGATTAGCTCTTTTTATAACCTAGCTGTATTATTAACAATAGAAAAATGTCTCCTAAGATAATTTCAGTATTTCATGGTTTTCTACAAGCAGATCCATCTTTCTGTTACAAAAAATTCCATACTGGAAATTGGTATGGAGGACAGTTTTCAAAAGCGCTGTTTTCACTCAGGAGTGTATTTTGGTTTGGTGGGTGGGTTTGTTTTTTTTTTTGGTGGGTTTTTTTTTTTGGTGGGGTTTTTGTTTGTTTGTTTGTTTGTTTTGGTGTTTTTGGTTTTTTTTTTGGTTGGTTTTGTTTTTGTTTGGTTTTGTTTTTGGTTTTTTGGGCGGGGTTTTTGGGTTTTTTTGTTTGGTTTTTTTTTACCGTTTAATCGGGGCCTCAAAAAAGTTATGGAAACCAAATTTAATAAATTATCAGGGCTGGATCAGGTGTACTAATGAATTATAGAGCTTGTTACTAGTTAATCAGCATTAATATAGTTACTGTGGAATATGTGGCTATGTGGAATTCTTTAAGAGATAAATGAGAGTTTGTGGCCTTGTTGCCAGCGAAGGACATCCTTTTTGCCTCAATGACCAGAATTCAGAGGGATGAATTTGTGTGTTCGCTCTTGTCTGGTCTTAAGAGCAAAATGCTGAAGAGATTGAGAGTGGGCACTTCCTTAGGGCAACCTGGATGAGCTGGAATAATATGGGACAGTGGGAGAAATGTGCAGTGGAGAAATGTGGAGAAGGTTGCATTTCCCCTTGTTGGGCTGATGCTAAGGACAAAGCTTCCCACTTGCTGTGGGAACATGAGGCTCCAGCAGTTCCTGGTTATCCATATGGATTGGTGCAACCAGAAGCAGCCGTATAAAGTTCTGAAGTTCATCTCATAGCTCTCCTTGTGCTTGAGTGATGCACAGCATGAGAGGGACATGAAAGTTAAAGATAAAATTCCCATTGGCTTTCAATCAAGTTATTGTGCCTACAGCTCCTTAAACCTCCAGTCTAGGATGTGCCAGAAGCAGAACATTAGAATGAGTTCTAGGCTTTTTGTGCATGGGTTGCAGTCTGGCCGTGCAGTGTGACTGAACCTTACTGTCTGCAGTTTGTTGTAGTGGGAGTCAGAAACTGAATCCTGAGAGATTTCAGATGTTTGCAGAGACCGCTTTGAGGGAACAAATTCTCTAAGAATTAAAGACTAAACTTCTTTACATGTCCAAATGGAATATGCAAAGTGTCACTTTTCCTATTACATCAGTGTAAGCATGGAAATAGTGAGATGAACCAGAAAACATCTTCTTATGTTATTTCCTGAGAAGTTTGCCAAAGCTTCACAGAGGTTTCAGGCTCTCTGGAGTTTTATGGGCTCCATTGGAGGGGGAGTTTTACAGACCCACACCCATTTTATCATAAAATCAAAGAATAAAAAGATTGAACAGCTATTGTTTAATTTCATTTTGTTACAGAGGGACTTTCCTATAATGAAGCAAACTCCAAAATAATTACATTAATTGAGTGCTTTCTGCTCTCAGCAATTATGTGTTCAAATATGACACTCCCATACTCTAACATCTCCTCTTTGTAGCCTGTCCTCTCCCAAGCTCAAGCATCCCAATTAAACTAACATGCAGCTCTGTGTTTTTAAGCATCCAGGTTACCGAGCTTCCAGCAGTGGGGCTAATTTGAAGTCAGACACTCCCATGAGTTTCAGGTTGACAGGTCAGAAGTTTGACCAGAGCAAAATTCAGCTGCTTTCTGGTTTGAAACATAGATTTGCTGTGATACAGTTGAGGCTCAAAATATTCTAGTTCAAAACTGAGGCAGTTTCTTTGCCAGTGATTGGAATTACAGTTTCCCACAGGTCTAATAAGTTTGATGGACTTTTTCTGCAAGCCTTGTCTTTAACAATACCTAGAACAAAAGAACTCTGTTTTAGAAGAGGGGATTCCATGTGGGTTAAGGCCAAAGGAAAGGTACATGGGAGCTGGAGCTTTCCTTAGTCCTTGTACAATATTCTGCTTCTATGCTGCTTCTACCGTGTGCTGCTGGGGAGAACAGCTGCTGCCTTGGACTGATACTTCAACTTCACAACAGGATCTCACAGGATGAGGTAGGACTTGCTAGCTTTCTTGAGGACTTGGGGAAGGAGATTTTAAAGCAGTGAACATGAAAAAAAGTTACATGAGGTAAATTTAGTTGAACATATTTGAAAATTTTCTGTGGCACAGAAACTCATAAATCGGAATGGTTACACTGTAGGACTGACGTTCTTCTCCCCCAAAATAATAACTTTGCTCTACTTTCTCCACCTCCAAAAATAAAATGAAAATAAATAAAGTAACTTACACAGCTGAATAAAGATGCTGTGTCACATTCTATTAGTGTTTTTTGCTAAGGAAAATGGGAAACAGAAAAAAGTCTCTTTAGTACTATTCCAGAAATCAGTTTTGTTTAGTTTAGCTCTCGGAGCAAATCCATTTTCTTCTGCAGGTTGGATGGTCTGTCTATCGCTGGCCTCTGCCTTTCAATATTCTTCTAGCTGTGCTTCCTCGTTTCTGTGCTCTTTCCAGGGAGGCTTGGCACGATGGCAGTAGCTCAAACACAGTCCTTAGCTCCCCTTTAAGGTACAAACATCGCATTCTTTCCTCTCTACCAAGCTGGAAGAGAGGAGCCTTGTTTGTGATGGACTGAGCGTTTGTCACTCTCTACCTCCTGCACTTTTATCCAGACCCTTTGATCACGTAGTACAGCTCAGGTCAAAGAGCAAATTAAGTTTCTGAGTGAGCTGAGTAGATGTCACTGAACTCCTGTATGTGTCAGATAAATGAGGAACAACGTTAATTTATCCCTCCAAGGACAACGGATACAATTGTAGGGTACTTAAGGTTCAAAAATACTCTTAAAAGGGAAACAGACAGGAAAGAAAATGTTTCTCATTTGACTGTTTGATGTCATAGTTAACAGATGAAGATACAACTATAGGGGAGCAAAAAGTATCCAAGTGTGAGTTTTTACATCTGTTTCTTATCCCCTCCAACCCACTAATTTGGCATTGTTGTTTCTGGTAGGTAATTATCATCTCTTTACTACTTTAAAGGGAGACTTCAGTGTTTTAGGACTCACTTCTTACTACAGCTTTTCAAGAAAAAGTTTCTAGAGCAGGCTGAGTGCTGTGGTCCACATGTACTGCAGAATACCTATTTCTGAAGAGAGGGACAAGTCACCAAGGAATCTTAGAATATATTCAGTATATAAGAACCTGATACCATATCAGCATTCAAGTCAGCAAATCCATGTTCTCAAAATAAGAAATGCAGTTGACCTTAATCTTTCTACTACAAGCTTTGCACTTAACTTCAGGAGACACGGAGTATTCAGATTTGGAGTAATTAATTCAGTATCAGTCCTAAAGCAGGCACAGATTTTCCTTGACTTAATTCCCTGTTGAATGCAACAACTTAAAATGCAAACAGAAAATCTATAAATAAAAACTGGAGAAAGAGTTGCTCAAGGAAATGTGTGTAAAATAGTGAAATGCCTTAATTATAGCTCGGCAATCTGAAATATATAGAACCTTATTTACAATAATTCTGCTGGCAGTGCTTGCTTGTTAACTACTCTGGTCACTTAATGGACAACAGTTAATGATTTTATACAGTACCAGTCAAGTAAACCAATGCAATATGAAATAAGTGTTTTGTCAAATGGCCACTCATAGAATTTTGGTTTCTCAAATGAAAAATTGTACTTACTGAAGTCAGGTGCTCTGAGCTAGTTGCCAAAAATCTGGATATATGTACAAAAAATAAAGCTCTTGGGAAGCATACCTGTGGTAAACAAATAGGCAGTAGTGAGTTTTTTCTTATGGGATAAATGTCTGGGCCACTTTAGTGACTTCAAGCTTCTAATTTGCCAGAGCTGTTCTGGAGCAGCAGTCTCCATGTGGAACCTTCATTCAAATACTTAATCTTCATTACAGAGCAGTCAGCTCTATTCTGCATTACAGAATAGTTTGGGATAAAGGCAATGCAGTTTACAAAACAAATGCCCCTTCTGAAGCTGCACATGCCTGTTGTCAGTCCTCTACATCACCACTGGGCATTTTACTGTATCATCCATAAGGAATATGCTGTCAAAGGAATGTCCTTACTTTAAAGACATTCTTTGCCCATTCTTTCTAACATAAGAAGTTCCATTGGCATAAAAATAATTAATGATAGTGGCAGCAAGAATACATTATATTCTGGTTCTGCACAGCAAACTATAGGAATAAATTGTTGCCAGCTAATTTTTTTTTTTTTTATGTTTTAAAATACATACAATATTAATTACTTTCCTCGAAGGGGACACTTTATCTGCAGCATTTCATCCAACAGGCTTTTTCCATAAGACATTATCAAATTTCCTCTCCAATTGCATTCCATATAGTCACTCTATTTCAATTAGTGTCATATGGTGTGAACATGGTACGTATGAATATGTAGGCCACTTGGGCAGTTCTCCAGTTAAAATCTCTTTACTTGTAAGGAGTAGACAATCTTAAATACACAATTTACAATGATATTTTGTCACAGAGACTAACAGATCTTGTTGGTCTCTGATAGGAAGTGTCCATTGATAAGTTCCTACAGTTACATCCTGTAGAAGGATTGTCTTCTTGTTAAGGCTGGGACAAAGGAGCCATGAGGTCTAGGCTCTAATCAGGAGTTTCCTACAGTCTTCCTGTGTCACCAGGAGCTGTCAGTTATGTCGTGGGTGCTGGTTCTCACCTTGCTAATAGTTGAACAGAATTTATCCAGTGGCAGAACTAAAGACTGCTTTTCAGGGAAAACTGCATTTCTTCCCATTTCAGGATGTTGTTATAGTTAGTGTCTTTCCCACAGAAGCTCCTGCAAATACAAACAGAGTTGTACTTTAGTTAAAATGTGTCTCCTCTTCATCAAAATTACACCAGTTTCTAAGGAAACTCAGAGCTACCATAAATTGCACATGCATGTTTTACTTTGTTCACTGTTCCTGTTCTACAATCAAAGCCTGGTGACTACAGTGGGATTATTCTCAGGAACAAGGGCTGCAGGCCTGGAACCCTAGAGATCAGCTACCAGAATAATATTTTGTGGAGACTTGTGGTCACTGGTTCTAAAAGTGATGTTTTTCTTATATGAGAGAGATGGTGGTTACCAGGGCTGTGCCTGTGTATAAATGAAGCCTTGTTCTTTTTGTGAATGCTTCACAGTTTTTCTAATGAGAAGTTGTTTTCCTCAATGTTTCCTTCTAAGTCTCACGTTTTTTTAAGGGTAAAAAGACTATTTTGTTGTCTAGTCTGACAAAACAAGATGTAAAATATTACTGAGCACAATAAATCTTGTTTAAAGTTCACCTTCATGGAATACATCTGATCTTGACTTAAACATCGTGAGTGAAAATTTTTCTAGGTAGTTTCTTCCCGTGTCACCAATGCTCTCTGGTTAAAAGCTGTATATTAATTATCTATTAACTATCCCAGTTCCAGCTTTCTAAGATTTATTATTGTTCCTTGATATGTGATTTCCTTACCTGTCTTCTTCTCTTTGGCTAAATGCAAAGAATAGCCGGGATGGGAGTTTTTAAAGAAAGTCAGCTGGTTTTGAGGCCATGGGAAGGAGCAGTGCAGCTTTTCAACATTTAGCCTGTTTTCTCTAGTCTCTGTGGTTCACAGTTTTGGGGTGAATTCATGCAGCTTGCTAATTTTTGCTTGGTTAATAAAGGAAACATTAGTCCAGACAAGGTCCTTTGCCACAGAGAGTCTCTGCACACCTCAGCGCTGAGAGAGGGCAGCTCCTTGTAGGAATTGTTTGTGATAAAGGCAAATGTGAGGTAGAACAGTAAAAACTCTGCTTTCAGAATTCTGTGGAACAAACCAAATTAAAGTAAATCTGCAAATAAACCAAAATACTTCTAAGTGCATGTCAGAGTCTTGAGCTCAATTGTTATTATCTGAAATTACCCCAAAGTGAAAGCTATCAAATTCACCTTGCAATGTGTTCTTTGGGCAAGTTTTTAAAGGAGCATACTGTCTTTGTGTTCAAATATTATCTTTGTTTTCTGAAAATCTCCCATTTGATGCAAGCAAGGGGCACTTAGAAGCCTTTGCTGAAGCTTGAATGTACAAATTTGTGTCCCTTTGAAATGTATGACTAACAATCTTTGAAGGAAACTCTGACAAAAATAAAATCTGGCATTTCAAATATGTAAATAAAGAACTTTTTTCTGGTAGAATATCTAGCAAGCATTGCTACCAATCACTAATGAGTGCAGCTTTAATTCTAATTTCTGTAGCTTTTATCTGTGTTGCTAGTAATTATAAAAACCTGTCTCATCGTAGATGTACAGCAAATGTTTATTTTCAGTGAATTCCTTTTTCCTTTTCAACTGAAAAGCCACCCGAACAGATTCCAAATTAGGCAAAATTGCAAAATTCTTTTTGCCTTAATCTAAATTTTCATACCTTATGTAAGCATAAATTTGAGGTAAAGAAAAATGAAATTCATGTATTCTGAGTGAGTCTCATTTTATACCATTCCCCCCTTCCACCCCTGATTATGCAAAAAAACAAAGAACAAGGTCATTCATGTGTATATTTTTAATGATGGGTCTCAGAATGACAAAGAAATTGAAGTGGTAGATCAGTCAACAGTTCAGACACTCAGACACAGTGGTTTGTAAATTCATCGCTGTGGTATCTTCACTGAAAAACCACTTTATCAGAAACAAATTTATTGCAGTAACTGATTCCGTTCCCACTACCACCTGTCTCTCTCTGTGAGTTTTTTTTATGAACAGCTCTTAATCTCCACAGTTCACTAATAAAAATATTTTAATAAGAGATAATACTGTAATCCAAATGCCTATAGGTGCTTGAATCAACTATTTCTGCCTGTGTAATTGCTAGCACTTTGTTCAACCCTTTTTAAAATTGCTATTAAATCTCATTCTCGTTTTCTGTATTAATAGAACAAGAATTCATTTTTAGTGTACCCTCCAAGCAGTAATGAGCATTGTTAACGTGTAACAACAATGCCCAAGGGGAAGGTTTTCAAAGCTGGCCTAACTTCAAGGCTTTGCTGTTGATGTACTACAGAGTCATCAAGCCAAGAGCTCTTAGAAGTAGTCCATTTAGAGAGTTCAACTGAATATTTCTGCTTAATATGTTGGGAGAATTATAAATGGTTTAGGTGGTGACCTAGGGAGAAAGGATTTTTTTTGTTTAATACCTTATAAATAGAGGGGCAGCATTAAAAAATTAACGATACCTCCTGCTTATTTTAAAGTGTATCAAGTTGTGGTTTTGTTCTGATGTTTTTGCTTCCTTGCAGATTTTCATAAGAGGTTAATGAGAAAAGATTAACAAAACATGCAATATTGCACATGGGCAGGGGAGACAAAACATAATCATTTAGTTATAAACAAACAATAGATGTTACTTTTTAATTGCTTTTTCAGAAGCCCAATTCTGCCTTCTTGAAGAAGTATTTTGTATCTTTTTAAATTCAGAATATTATCCTTATTTATTATGTATAGCAAAAATAAACCTGCCTAAAGCTGTAGTGCTTCACTGATTGCAACTGAATGCCTTGGTCACAATGAAGCAGTCAAGACCCTATAGATAAAAAGTCCTGTATGAGGTGCAGCAAAATGAGCTCCTGAAGTGCTAGAATTTGACATTGAGTCTTTAGATTAGCTGATGGTGGTGGAAATGGCTCAGCCAGTCTCTGTTTGGGGTAAAAATTAAGTGGCTCAAACACAGTATATTGCAGGAGTGATACAGAGTAACATCATTTTCCTTGCACTTTTTGAGGTCTTGGTTTCATTACTGTGTAGGACATAAGGACTTTTTACCTATAGGGTCTTAGCTGCTTCATTGTGACCAAGGCATTCAGTTGCAATCAGTGAAGAAGCACTACAGCTTTAGGCAGGTTTATTTTTGCTATACATAATAAATAAGGATAATATTCTGAATTTAAAAAGATACATAATACTTCTTCAAGAAGGCAGAATTGGGCTTCTGAAAAAGTAATTAAAAAGTAACATCTATTGTTTGTTTATAACTAAATGGTTATGTTTTGTCTCCCTTGCCCATGTGCATTTATTGCATGTCTTTAGATGTATTTTAGATCATAGTTGAATATTTCTGCAGAGATCTATTGATTGTTCTGAAATCTGAAGCCAGTAGGGAAGCAGGGATAAAAATGTTCCTTTGTTGGAGTTCAGTTTGTCTATTAAATGAATGCACAAATTATTGTAATTTAGCCATCTTGTTTCACAGCACTTGGTCACACCATTGCCCTTTCCTTTGGTATAAGCTGGAGATCATCATGTCCTGAAACATTTAAATATGAATAGACAAGTTCAACAATGCAAAAGCTCAAAAATAGTGAAAGTTTAAGAAATGTGCTGCATGTTGTTTATTTCTTTCCGTTTTTTTTAAATAGGAGGGTGATATAGGAGCAATCTTGCTGGTTAAATAGGTTTCAGACCCTTGCAATTTCATAAACACATGCTTTTCCTTTGAGAGCTGGGCCTGATACTGCTTTTTCTGTAGAATAGTTGGTTTGTGTTGCAGACAGAGACTTCTAAGAGAGGACTCTAACAAGGGACCTTTTATAAAATTTTATTGAATGTTTGGTTTTAATTCTCAAAATAAATCAAATTGAGGTGAGATGTTGAATCTGATAACAGGAGGACAGAAGGTTTTAAAAAGCATGAATGAAGGCTTTATAGATTTTATTTCACCCCTCCTTCCAGGCTACTCCACACCATACTGTGTGTTTCATTCTCTTCAGGTATGTCTGTCCCTGAAGTGAGAGTAAGGTATACATTTGAAATTTTATATATTCCATTTTTTCACCTGAAAGTAAGGCTTTTTTTCTGGGCAGTTGCATGAAAAAAATCATTCCCAGTGCTTATTTAGTCTTTGCATGCATTGTCAGAAAGGCTGATGACAGTACTGTGAGGAGGAACCAGATTCCAGCCATTGCTCATAGACCACTGGAGTGTGTAAGGTGTGGAGATCCTTGGACATGGTGTTGTGAGTGTATTTCATGTTGTCTACTTCTCATGATTCCATCTTTGGATAAAGATTCATTTGGGAAAATCTTCCCCCCCCCCGAAATTTCTGTAAGGTCAGGCCCTATATGGCCTGTCAAGAATCTCCAGTTGGCTCAGGACTGCCAAGTGTCCAAACTGACTGTTATTTTTACCCTATTTTAGGTGGATTAGACATGTTCTCTGAAATCTAATTTATAGTAATTTGCAGCAAGCTTGAACCTTTCCTGCCTAATGGCCATTTGACTTTCTTTCGTTTTTTCCCATAGTTGCCCAAATTTGTTTTGTCAGTTTTTCATTAGGGAGCAAAAGAAAAGGAAAAGCTTTCCCTAGATCTGCTCTGCCACTCCCAGAGTCCCATTATGTTTGAGCTGTTCCCTAATCATGTATCCTATTTCTTTAATAACCATTACCCCTCTGATATATTAATTCATACATAATGCTGGCTTGGTTTTCATGGAGCTACCTGCTGTAGTTCTTCCCTGGTTCACAGAGACATTGTTCCTTTCTCCCCACAGAATGTGGGCTTCTTTAGAAAGAATGAATGGACATGAGCTTCAAGTGATAAATACAGACATTTGAATCTGTGACTTATTTGGCGCTGGGTTGTTTTTGATGACTTGATCTGTCATTGATTTGCACCTATTTGGCTCCAACTCACTGGGGGTAAATTAGTAAATAAATTTGAGGAAAAGGCAAAAAGGGAGTATATGAAGGAATGGTTGATGGGGAAAGAGAGGGAGACTAGGCAGAATGGGATGGATTATTGGCGATTAAGAAGTATGGAAAAATAAGGATCAGGCAGTGATCCAAGTAGAGAAAAGAAATAAAAAGGATTCAAAACTGAAAATAATAAAGTCTGAAAAGAGTAGAGTGAAAAAGAAATAAGTAAGAACTTGGTGTGTGATTACACTTGAAAGGGCAGTGGGCTGCTTTTAGCTGTGTGGAAAGGCTGGGGCTGTGCAGCAGCAAAGGGAAGAGTTTGTTCAGGGAATTTGAGGCAATGCTCAGGGCTGCCCAAGATTCAGAGCCATTGGATAAAGGGCTTTTGTGCTGTGCGCTCGTGTTCGCAATGTCTCTGCACCTTTTGCGCAGATCCACGCAGAATAATCACATAATGGATTCTCATGTTCCTCTTTCAGACTTGCTGGTTTGCGTTGACATTTCTTTGTGCCCTCCAATCTTCCTTCCTTTATCAGCATAAAAAAATTAACAGAAACCACAGCAAAACAACTAAGCACTGCCAACAAGACTTCTTAGACTTATCTGTATTGAAGCCACCCTGTTTTTTCACATCCAGTTCCGTATTTCTGCATGTTATGCCTTCTTATATTGCAGCTCAGAAGCTCTGTTAGCACCTGCAGGCAGAGAGTATCTTTGTTCAGTGTCACACATGTACTGCCCAGCACTAAGCACTCACACAGCACTAGTGTGGGTCCTGGAAAAGAGTGCTGGGGCTGAGCAGGGAAAATCTTTGTTAGTCCATTCCTGCTCTCCTAGACTCCTGACTTGGGAATTCCTCCCTGTTCACAAGGCAGCAACAATGCTTGCCTCTCCTGCTCACCATGTTTATTTTCTCTTTCTTTTTATGTTTTATTAGGAGGTCAGGGGAGGTTCCAAGCTCTTTTAGTTTGCCTACTTTCTAACTGCTTTTGACCTCTGTCCCTTGAACTCTTACAGTAGTGCTTAGCTTTAAACACAGATGACTGTGATTATAAGTATTCACATGTTAATAATAAAATATGTATTTAAAGTGCCTTACTGGTTTAGTTTTGAAGAGAAAAACATTTTCACTCTGTGTATGCGTTGCACCTATCACAGAAAGGCTTCTTAGAATTAAGCGTTTCTAAGAGGCTTCTAAGAGTTAATGGACAACACTTTACCATTGATATGTGTATATTATATTTACCATTGATTTATATTTACCTTTGATATGTGTATATTTATATTGACTCCAGTGGTTCCCCACAACCCAACTGAGAGTGGACTCCTACAGTAATTACTAAATGAAATTTTGACATTCCCTGTCTCACACACCTTATAGCCTGGGAAAACACAGCAAATAAAGTAAAGAAACATAAAATGGTAGCACAGAGACCATCATATCCAACATCACGTGTGCTTCACAGGGATTGATGCATGTTTCTGGTGGAAATGCTGTTATGCCTGTGTCATCTCAGGAAAGGAAGGATTGTCCAGTAGGTCAGGCAAACCATGGGGATTAGCTTCTGTTCCCTGTTTTGAATCCCTGGACACAGAGAAGCTGGGACACTTCTCATGGTGACGTCTCTCATTCATCCCTGAAGGAATGAGTCACAAAAATGAAGATGACGATTCATGTCCTGAAACACACATGTGCTAAATAAAAAATGCCCATTGGAAGGAAAAATGTATCATCTGCCATAGGAGAAGTTTTGGGAAGATGATTTATTTATTTATTGATGATTTCTCTCCTGTCTTCCTCCCCATGCCAATTTTTTCTGTTCTTTTTTTTTTTTTTTTTTTTTTTGTTCTGTTTTTCCAGCAGTTGTATGCTGCCCAACTTGCTGCGATGCAAGTGTCTCCGGGAGGCAAGATTCCTGGCATTCCCCAGGGGAACCTTGGTGCTGCCGTGTCCCCTACCAGCATCCACACAGACAAGAGCACAAACAGCCCTCCTCCCAAAAGCAAGGTACTGTACCAGGCCTGGGCCTCTCAGCTACAGGAAGCTTTGTTTTCAGGATGTCTCCCTGAAGTGGGAGGATGTTGTTGCAAAACAAGTAGGAAGGATTTAGCTAAAGAATGCAGGGAAAAAGCAGTCCCATTTGGGTGATAGCAGGGGCTGGATAAAAATTGTGTCCTTCCTTTTTGTTATTGCCCTCTAGCATGCTGTCCATGTCCTTTATCACGTCAGGAGAGATTCCTTGAATTGACAGTGGTGTCTTGTTTTTACCCTAACAGTAAAGCAGCACAGATTAAAAATAACCAGACAAATAAATAATACCATTGTCAGCTCAGTGAGATACATGTTAAAAGAATGAAAGACATGGCTTGAAATCAGTAGCTGCTGTATTGATGAATCAAGCTCCAGGTCATCTCTTCTCTCTCTCCTTACTGTAGACTTTCTGCCTTCCTGTGGCTTTTCCTTGGCTTGGCCTCTTCTCTTAGAGCAAGAAATCACAAAGCTGTGCAATACTTGATTGGTAGATTGTTGAGTTTTGGGTTTTTTAAAAAGTGTTTGGTTACCAAGTTTGTGCATTTTACAAGAGGGGAGGGGGGTGGCTTATGTGTGGTTGGCAGTTTGTAGATCTCCTACACTTAAAAATCTCAGGGTTGGTTTTGCTTCTCCTGTGCAGCAGGAGAGTTTCTCATGAGATCTAAGGGGCACAGTGTGTATTTTCCAGCAACTGTGGGATTTCAAGACCTGCCATATCTGCTGGTAACATCGAACATAACCATTTTTAACTGGCAGCTGTCAAGATCAGCTCTGTTCTCTCCTTTGTTTTACTGCTTTTTCGTATTTTTAGGTGTTCCAGTGCCTTTGGCTTGCAGTTCCATAGGAGACAAACAGAACGTATTTTGCAAAGTGGGGGGAAAAAAATAAACTAAAAAAGTGGGCCAAAAGGAAAGGAAGGGGACTCCAAAAGGCTGTAAAATTGTGCAGAGTAAGTCCTGTGCTGCATGCTGTTTTCAATCTGCTGTGTGCCAGTCGGAGGCTCTGAGAGAGCGTGAGAGAAAGAGAGGGGATAATGCTGAGAAATGATAGAGTGGCTGTGACCTCCAAGCTCAGCCTGGAAATCCAAGACATTGATTTCACTTAGCATTCCTGCTGAGAAATCCGGCGGAGTTCAGCTGTAATAAAAGAACAAGATTCCGTTCTAATGGTAATGGTGTATGACAGACATATCACTTTGTCTGTCCTCAGCACCAGGGAGATGGGAGCTGCAGAGAGGGCACCTGACCTGCCCGAGCTGGTGTGCCAGTGCTCTTCTGAGCTTTGAACCCCAGCCTGGAAGCACAATTATTTATAATACTAAACGGTAAAGAAACCTTTCTAGAGCCCACAGTAATTAGAATAAAGCTTACACAATAGTGCAGTGGCCTGGCTCAGAAAACACATGGGCAAATCCATCATAACAGCAGAAACTGAAGCTTATGTGTTAGGACTAAACACCTTCGTTGGTGTCTGTGTGGACCCTTCTTGTTTGTGTTCAGCAGCTCCAAAAGTTTATTTTCTTTGCTGATTTTTTTAATATTTAATTTTTTTCTAATTGTTGTCAGGGAATATGTCCTCAGTTTCACAGACATTTTTTTAATTTTTTTTTTAATCCCCATGAGCAGTTTGGTTCCTGAAGTTAGTTTGTGGTGATCTTTCTCACTCTTACTGTACATCAGACCTCCACAGATGAATAGTTAATGCCTTAGAATAGCTTTCAATAGATGCTGTTTACTGAATCTCTATTTTCAGCCCACAGTTTACTCTGGCACAGCTTTGGTAATACACTCCAGTGTTTGGAGACAAGGAGACAGCCTTACCTGAGAGTGTGTCAAGCTACTGGCAAACATCTAGGTCACTTCTGAAAAGCTGTGGCTTTTTCTTCTCTTGTGTAGTGTTAAAGTTAGTGTGCTGCTCTTTGCAAGGATTCTTCAAAGTCAGCCTCAGCAGCAGATGGAACAACTGTTGGCTCTAGAAATGCTGAGAAGCATCAGGGAGAGTTTGCCAAGGATCATCCTTTAAATCTAGTAAGACTTGAAAACATCCCTGAAACTCCTCTAAGACGTTGGCAGCTCCCGTTTTGGCAAGGCTTTTATCAGTGGCCCTCACCAGTGTTTGAACACTGTGCTGGACAGGCTGCCCTGGCATCTCCTGCCATCCTGCTCTCCTTTCAGCAGATGTGACCTGGAATAGTCAAATTCACTTCCCAGGGTTCTGTCTTTCAGGAAGCCATGGAGAAGAGCTGCCATTATGCTGTGCTGCACACATTCTGTCAAGTTTTGGTTAGGAAACCGAGCTGGTGTAGTACGTTCTTCCAAGAAGAAATCCATGCCAGAAAAACTGATTTAAGAAACAGAGCTAGTGGAGGCTGTCCAAAAGAAAAATGCGTGTGTCTTGCGGAAATGGATTTTAACACAGCTTCTTCTCGAGCAGTTTTAAAAACAGCCGGTATGCTAATCATACCATTCAAATTTACCAAGGCCTCCTCCACAACCCACTTGAAAGGCAGCTATCTTTGAAGTTTTCCAAATTGTGCTGGATTTCCAAAGTCTGTCTTAAGCACATTTTGCCTTTGATCATGTAAATGCTTGTGTGCTGCCGTGTTGGCTGTTAGAGGTGGTTGCAGGCTCCTAAGTAGGAGAGAGCAGGCAGAGGTGCAGATAAGGACTAGGCAGAACAACTTTCCAGCCCCTCTTGTAGTTCATTTCAAACCTCTTGCTTGTACAGGGCCATGCACAAGATAAAATAAAGCAGTGTTGTAGACACTGTGTTTGTCTGAACCGTGGCCTTTACCATGCTACCAGGACTCTCACCTGATAGCTCCAGTCTTCACTGCCTCAGATCAGGTGCTTTTTACCCTTGCATAAGGACAGCAACTTCACCCCCACTTGTAAATGGTCGATGCCCTGTTCATTCCTGCCTTTGTTTCTTGCTTTTTATGTGGCATGGATAAATATAGCATCCAGTACCTGCATGCTGCAATATTCTGGCCCTTTCCATGTAACCTTTCAAGTGCAGTAATTCTGGAGAGTTTTCAGTATAGCTTGTAAATGTAGCTAAACATTCCCCCTGTTTAATGGAACAGAGTGTATTGTCTGTAGCATCTGCTGTAAAACAGGAGCAATTCAGTGTGAAATGTGACAGGAGAGAATTCCTGGACACTTTCCTTTTAACCTTGTTGTGGCCTCAGCCTTAACCCTACTCACTCAAATTGATGGAGTTGTGTCTCCATCAATGACAAGAGCACACAAATTGTCCAAATCAATTTTCTTTTTTTTTGTTCTATTCAAATACTTCTGGCAGTGATGCTACCATTTGCTCCACAGTAGCACCTAGGAGTTGTGACAAGGAAAGGAAATGTGTTTTAGACAAGCCAGAAGCAGCACTAAGCAGCTGGATATACACAATCAGTTTCTCCTCAGCTGCGGTATTCAGAGAAATACCGATCTGAATCTTTAACTGAAGAGGGTGCTTTAGTTTCACATTATCTGATCACGGAAGTGAACACTTCTGATGGAATTTTCTTCATGTCACCTATGGGCAACAATTGAATGGCCTTTGAAAGATTTAGTGCTTGTACCAATTGCCCTTAAAATGGCCAGAGTCTCTCCAGAAGAACTTCTTCTATTTTTGAGGAGTGTCTGTTGATGGTGCTGCAGTTGCTGCCACAAGCACCAGCTGTGTCTTACATCTTGGTTATAGAACATGAAGGACAGAAAGGGAGTAAGGTGTGCTTGCTACATTCTCATCCAAAAAAGGTCAGGGAGCTACAGAGTCACTGTTGACTTTCTTACCAAGTCCATGTGAGACTAGGGGGAAAGTAAACAATAAGAGCCTTTGGAAATGGGCATTTTAATTCAGACACACCACAGGCTATGTTACTAGGAAAGGTAAGTGAGCTATGGGGAGCTGGTTGTGCATTTTTCTGTCCCAGTCAAAACTGGTCATGGGACTACCTAGTTTTGCTAGGAAAGCTTTCTTCACTCCAGATAAAAATACAGTAGAAAAAAGAAAAGGAAGACATCTGAAGGAAAGAAGAAAAAGTCCCTAAAACAGTAAAAAGGTCCATAAAACTCATCTGTATGATATTTCTGATTCTACTCCAGGCAAGTTGTTGACTTGAACTTTGTTTTCGATGACTACCCTAAGCAGCCCTGTCAAGTTGGGTGCATTTGTCTCCCTTTCTCTCATGTCTCCCTTTCATATGATGGTGCAGAATGTGGAATTTTATCCTGGGGAGATCTTGGGGAAACCATTAGTCCTCATTATGGGCACAGCTGCATCACTCACTTGCCATATGACTCTGACTGTAGCAGAAGCCTGGCTGAAAAATGGACATACAGACTCCTTGTACCCTCAGAACTGCTATTTTTTAACATGTTAATGGAAAGCATCTAATTTAAGTGAAAATTATAAAATGGCTGTGTACAGGTGATCAAAGAACATGATTGTGTTGAAGGGGGACAAATCCCTGAAGAGCAGAGAAGAGGAACCTATCTGAAACTAACCCATGGCACATATTGGGCCCTATATACTGATGGCAGTCCTTGTCCTGTTTAGTGGTTGGAGAGCTCTGCAGCTGCTGAATGCCTGTCCAAGCAACAGGAAATTAAGGCATACTTATTTTCATTAGAGTACTGAGGTATTTTAGAGCGAAGGACAGCAGTTCTCATTAAAGTGTTACAAGACACAACATCCCTGATAAAACACTGGGGCTATATTTACAGAAGTTTTATTTTCAACATTTGCAAGCTCTTCTATTTTTGAGAGTTTCCAGGCTGGACACAATTCTTTATATGCCACTGATTTAAAAAAAAAAAATCCTTGCTAAATTAATCTGTTAATCTTTTCAGCACCGGAATAACAATTAGCACTAGAATATTATACATCAGTACATCCAAAACATTTTTCAGTGATTGCATTTCCCAATCCCCTTGCCAGAGCATCAAACAGGGCAGAAATAGCTTTAAGATAATCAAGGAGAAGTTTACAGTACAGATGCAATGATGAGTAGGGAGCTGTAAACTGAGACCTCATCTGTGCTGTACTTTATTCAGTTTACCTGTCCATTCTTGTAGTTAATAATCTCTTTAGCTGGGAGCCTTTCTCATCTGCTGCCCATGCTTTTGATCCTAAATAGTAAAATGGGGAGTTGGTGACAGAATCTTTGAAGTTGTTTTCCTCTGCCTTGCTCTTCTGCCTGTATATGACATGCAGGCATATAAACAATGACTTTTTAAACCATTTGCTGGAGCACAGTGAAATTATGAGTATTAATGGAACTTGTTAAGGTGCTTTTCTGAAATAGCAAATGGGTTCCAAACAATAAAAGCAGTGTTAATAGCAGTATCTAAAGAGCAGCAGCAGTAGAGCCTTGCACAGCATTCTGCCTGCCTAACACCCCTCCTTACTTTCCTAAAAATAAATTAGATATGTGGAGGGGCTCCTAGGATGCTTTTTCAGATGAGCTGTCCACAGCTCTTGTTTTCCTGATACCGTGTCTCTCTGGCACGAACATGCCTCGCAAGCAGAGTTGCCAGGCAATTAACCCTTGTCAGGCTCAGCTGGCCCTTTTAATAGGGAAAACTCAGCAGAAAATACAACAAAAAGGGGAAAAAACCCTCCAAAATCTCTGATCACAAAACAAAAGTGAGGTACACAAGTATCAAGCAAGACTGCTTTATTCCCGAGAGAGAGGTCCTCAGAAATCAGACAAGTAGCAAGAGAAGTGTAAAGCAAAGTGGTAAAAAAAAAGCACTGTGTCCTTACTAGTTCTTTGCTGTTCTTTGCTGTTAATGCCTTCTGAACCTGATATAAATAAATAAAATTGGCGGGGTGGGCAGCAGGTAGTAGTTCTCATTATTTTTGTTTAGATGATCCCCATTCATACTGAACACCAAAGTATTCCAGCAGGCACTGTGACTTTCAGGAGGCTTATTCCAGAACCCCTCCGTGTTTAGGGGTGCTGGGATCTGCCATTGGGTTTCTGCTCAGTGTCTTACCCTGTTACTTAGAAATACCTGAGCATTAACTTCTCAGAAGCTTTCTAGACAGAACTTCCCATCTTCAGTCAGTTGGAACAAAGAGCTTGGATGAGAAAGAGCAAGAAGAGACTGGATTAGTCCCAAATAAGAAAACAGTGTCACAAAGTCAAGGGGTTTTTAATGCTGCTGAGAGAGCTGTTGAGCTGATGGTGCCAGTTGTCCACGAAATCCTAAAAATAGCAGTAAAAGGGCTTTAAGAGAGTGCAATCTGGAGCTGCATAATGTAACGGAGAAAAAATTTATTTTTCTGGTTGCAGTGGTTTTTGCTGATACTCCTTGCATTTGGGTGGCCTTTGTCTGTGGGGAGAGTTAAAAATACTTAGCAGAAGGTCTTTATGCTGAAGAAGGGGAACCAGCCATGAGGAGAAATACATGAAGTTCATTTTTCACTGTGGGCTGCTGAGTGTAGCAGCACTGTAAAGATGAGGAACCAATATTAGCTCTAAGTTAAATATAGATAACAAACCAGGGAATTACGCCAATATCAGATTAATGTATAGTTTTCTTCAGAATGTGAAATTCTTATTAAAGGTCATCCTTTATTTCAGAGATTTGTTTTTTAGACTCTGTTAAGAGTCTCTGAATCAAGGGATGTGTTTATTCCAGGAGCACAGGCTTGTGCAGGTGATGGCAGTGTAGCAATGTACCTGTCTCATGGATTAGGAGGGAGCTTGAAACCAAGCAGAGAGCTCTCACTCTCCCAGATACTTCCAGAAAGGAGCCAGGTACTTCCCGTCAGGAATTAATTTTTCCCTTTTGTAGCTTCAGATCAATTGTTTGAGTATTTCACTGTGTGTGTTAATAGTCAAAAGAGAAGTGCAGAGGCTGTGTTGGCAGGCCTGTGTAGTGGACAGCAGCAGAGCCCCCTTTTACCAAACGTAGAATTCCTTTCCAACATAGAAAGGGAATTTCTGAGGTGATAGAACAAAGTTCCAGTGTGATCAGTCTGACAGCTCCCAGAAACTGCTTGCTTTATCTGCAGAAGGGTAGTTTGTATCCACGCTACATGCTAGATTTGAAATTAGCTCCTCTTGACATGTTCTGACAGAATGCAATTCAAACTAAGCAGCAGAGAAATACGTTTTGCAGTAAGGATTCCTGTACCCGCTGCTGAATGATAATCATGTAACAAGGGAGCTCCAAAAATATTTTAATCTGAAACATTTTAATCTCTAATCCCTGGTAGCTGTGGATATCTGAAGAGAAGCAAAATTTAGCAGCAGAGTGGAAAAATCTGCTTTATTTTCAAATTCAACAAGACAGTTTCTTTTAGATTAGTATTAACTTTAGATTTATATGAAGTGCTTGGCAACTGTTTCACTCAGGTTTCTCAGAAATACACATTTGTTGTACAGAATGCAGTTTGAATTGTTCAGTGTAAAATGAGCTGTTGCTAAAGAGGTATTCAGAAACATTATGTGGAAAGCATCACTTCAGAGTACACATATTTTTCAAAGCAGTGTGGCTGCGTGTTTTGATTTTATAATGTAGCCTCCTTAAGGTCCAAGGTCCTGAAGTCTTGTGTGTATGTAAGAGTCACATTTAAAAAAAAATCTTCATGTTGTCATGCCTGAAACTTAGAGATTGGTATAAATGTATCTCAAAGGCTTAGAAAGCAGCTAAGAAAATTAATCTATGAGTTACTTTTTTATTAAAGTGGGATTAATTTTCAGTCTCAAATGATAGAAGATTTCATCTTGACAATTCTGCTAAGGCATAAATACCTCACAGCAGAATTAGACTTTTTACTGTAGAATCTCCCAGTAAAAGTGTCTCAGTAGTATCCAGAGAGAAAAGTCAGGAGTATCCAAAGAACATCAGAGGCAGACAAGCTGATGAGACAGAATCTAACATGTGAAAATGGTTTAAAATTTCACTCTTGATCATGTGTCCTTATCCATTAATGCTGTCAGACTGCGATTTCAAGCGTGTGTGTTTTGTGCTAATGAATGAGTTTAGTTTCTGTTTGTTTCATTTCAAGTTGCTACAGTTTTCCTTGCTGCTTTTAAAGCTAAGATAAGCTATTGACAGAACTGGTAAAAAAAATATAGGAAAAAAGTTTGATAAGAAGATTTCTGAGTGTCTTGGCACGTGGAGTGCATGGAGGGGAAGACCATGTCTCTGATGGGAGCAGCACAGAGAAGGTTTTTCAGTTTAGAATCGTCATGTTAGAGAAGTGTATTAACTTTTGAGGTATTTCATAAGTTATTAGTGTTCCTTCAACTTTCTTAGGGGCTGTGCCAGCACCTGCTGGTGTTTTGGAAGCAAGGGGTCTGTGTGTGTGTGTGGAGATGGAGCCCAGGAGCCTGTCCCAGGCTCTCTCTCAGCTGACGTGCCGGGCAATGACATCTCACGTCAGGGATCAGCCACATTGTGTTATGTGACTCCCGGCTAACACAGCCCAGCAGGAGCTGCTCAGTGGCAAACACAACCCAACCTGACATCTCCATGGGAAGATGGGCACGGAAAGCTCTCCAAGGTTGAGTTTCCAGGGTGCATTTATTCGTCTCCAGAATGTTCCAGAGAAACCTGTGAAGCAGTGTACCATAAAAGGGAGTAATGCAGTGACAGGATTAGTAAAGCAGCTTTAATTCAGTGTACAATTAGGGGGAAAACATATGTATGTAGCAATTCTGGAGAGCGTTTTTGTTGTGTGGGTTCTTGTGAATTTCTTTCTTTCCAAAGGTAGCTCTCTCAGGGAGAGCAGTCATTCCAGGTTACTGATTATTTTTATCTCTAGCCATGCTAAGAGCTGTATAGGCTTCAGGTTACAGCTGCAAGTTAATATATTTTGAATTTAGCTTGTTGGTTGCCTCGGTCAGTCTTGAGCTCTGCTAATCTAAACTCTTGGCTTTATTCTGCTTTGCTTTCAGATCAGAATGACCCCATTTTGTGCTCATTTCCAATACTCTTAGTCTTCTCTGAAATTATCTTCTTTCCTTTTCTGAGTACTCTCCTCCTAGTTTCAGATGTCCACAGAAAATAAAGTCTGGAATTAAAACTCTGAAATTAATTAATTTATCTCTGTTTGCTTATTATTTGTCATAAATGAGTGGATTGTCTGTACCTTCAGCATTTTCTATTAAGGCCAAATTTGGGGTCAGGAAAATTCAATGCATACATACACACAGACCTTGTGCATACTCACACACACAGGCTAAAGCTGAGGTTAAAAACAGTCTCACATTTGGACAACTCTCAGCAGTTTCACCAGCCTGACATCTGAAATTTCAAATGGATGTGGTATGTCCCGCTACTGCCTTTCCTGTGCAGTTGTTCCTCACCCCCAAAATTCCCATGATGGTATCTTTTGGGACTCTCTTTGTAAATCTTTGTAAATCTCTCTGGGCTCAAGCAGAGCAAAATAATGCTATATAAATGCATGTTATTACTGGTGAAGAGATAAAATTATCTTATGCTTACCAAGTGCCCCAGTGTCTTGTCTTGATGATAATTAACTGGTGACATACACATTGAGTCAGTGCTCTAGGATTTGTGCCCAGAATAAGTCACAGAAACATAGCAGCTTTAGTATAGGAGAAAAGGGCAAAGGGGGCTGCTTTTTTTCTTTTTTTTTTTTTTTTTTTCCTCTCTTCTGGATAAGATATGAAAACTGCCCAGAGCTGGCCCTGTTCAGGAAAAGCACATCAGTCTCTTAGAATTCTTTTTTTAAGATGTCATCTTCCCTCTCATACCCTTCTGTGAAGACAAAGAATGTCTTAACATCTCTATTGAAGTCATCATTAAAATAAAAGGAGATCTGTGGACATCAGCTATAAATCATCAAGAAATAGCTTGTGGGTAACCTTTGACACAGTTGAACCTACTTGAAATGAGCTAGAGCTGGATTCACTGCCTTCAGTGAAGCCAGTAGGTGGACTAGAGGTCTCTTCTCTCTGTCTCTCTTTTCCATCTCTTACAGTGTCAGCTTCTGGGAGGTAAAAGTGTTCTGGCTGAGTGATAGAAATGCATTTGGATGTGTTCTTAAATAGACATTTCTTTTATGTCTGAAAAGAATAGGTTGGTCTTAATAATGTGGTACTGGGGGATTTTAAAGATATTTTGTAAGGCAGTTGTCAGCATTACAAAAACTATTTTAACCAATTGTTTAGGCTTGAGGAGCAGCATGGAGTAGCTATTGTGTGTGGTTGCTTGCGTGTTCTCCAGAATTAACGGGGAAGTGGTAGATAAAAATCTGCCTAATTTTGCATAATAGAGTTTTAGCTTTCCTGTGATCTGACTTCAAATTCCTGCTGAGTTTCTACAGTGTAACAAAAATACTAGTTTGCTGTTGTTAATTTTAATTTTTAAGATGCAAGGTTTTAAAAGGAGCTGAAAGTATTCAGCATCTCATGGGGACAAACTATGAGTCTTACTAATGAATCCAGCAATTAGTGGTTCATTGTGCCTGCCAGCAATTTGGCCCCAATACCGGTCCTGATGGTGATTTCATTTCTGCGGGTGTGAATCAGGAATAGGATCTGAAGTCTGTGCACCGAGGTGGGCTGAATAATTCTTCCACACTCTTCTGCTTCTATTCTGCATTCAGCAGCAAATAGTAATAAACATAGGTAAGGTAAATATGTATATATATAGATATATATATATGTATATATATTAGAGAGTGAGACAGAGAGAGAGGGAGAATTAAATATATAGCATCAATAGTAGTTCCTAAACTTAAAGGGTTGCAAATGGTAGTGTTGCCATGCAGTTTCATAAACATGTCTGATGTATGCCCAGTTTGCATAGAATAAACCCTTTTCATAGGTGAAAGGTTGTCTTGTCTCCAATTTTGTGAGAGAGTTGAGACAAAAGGGTGACCCTTTGCTTTCTGTAGCCATGTGCTCTTGTGCAAAACACTAATTTATATTTGGTGATATTTTATGGTAACTTCACAAAGGTGTTAGTGACCATGTACAGAAGGTTAGCTAAGAAGTGACTTACTCAAATTCACAGATAAAGTTTGTTGTGAAGTCAGGAACTGAACCTAAGTCTCTTTGGCAGGACCTAAGGAATCAGCAATTGAAAAAAAGGCATGTCTGCAACAATTCCTAACCGTTTCCAACAGATGTTCTCTCAAGTAGTTGAGACCACATATGGGATTATGGATGGGGTACAAATATTAAACAAATTCTTCTATGAGTCCAGTATTTACTGAAGGAGCATGTGTTGGCTTTCAGCATTCCCTAGAGTACCTTAAACTCCCTCCAGTTTCTGCAGCTGCTGATTAGATTTCATCTTGCTGCTAAAAGGAGGTGAAACGTAAAGATACCCAGAAAGATCGAGTGTAAAATCATTTTGATTTTAGTGATCTGGGATGTTTTTAATAGCATGCAAGCATTAAAGACAGATGAGCTTTGTATTGATAGCTTTCCTTTGACAAACTATTAGTTGGAAAAACAAATTGTCAGGCAGGTCATATCTACAGATGCAAAACACATTTTGACATTTTGGCTGCAGTTGTGTGTATCTGTACATAAATACAGTGTCTCTTATCTTTGCACTACATATTTTTAGGGCTGTACTTGCTGCCTCTCGTAGTGAAAAATCTACCTAGGCTACACAGAGATACCCAAAGTCAGAGAAAGCACAGGTGTTTTTTGAAAAGGAATTTCTTAGCCCCCTGCCAGTTGTCCAAGCTGTTTGAAATCTCTTTTCTTTCAAGGTCTTTGGACTTGTTTCTTCTAAAGTTTTCAACAGCTGGGTTTTTTGGGTTTTTTTTTGTTTTGTTTTGGTTTGGTTTGGTTTGGGTTTTTTTTGTTTGGTTGTTTTTTTTTTTTTTTTTTTTTTAAGGGGAGGAGGGGTTGGCTTTGTTTTGTCTTTTTTTCCCCTGAATCTTAGCAACTGTGAGCATCTTTGCCTCTCCTGCCTGACCACAGCAGGACAAGGGGTCTGTTGCTAATTTGTTTTGATATGGTTCTCTTTGGTCTGTATTCTTTTTGAAATTAATTCCTTTTGCAGGTGTGGGGTTAGAGGTGGTGGTGTGCTCCCAGCGAAGGTGTCCTCCACCACACAGAGGAGGTGGGAGGCTTTGATCAGTGTGGCTTCTGTTTTCTTGCTGTTCATTTAAAATGTACCAGTTTGTAATGCTGTTTGGCTTTGCAGGTCCTTGTTTTATTTCCTTCCAAGTCTTTTCCCATCCTTTCAGGTTTGTCGTTTTTATTGCTGTTCATTCTGCATAACATTTACTGGGGATTATTCCTTGGAAGGTGGTGACTCAAGGTTCAGTTTAGGCAGCAACAAAATCCAGTCCAATGTCTATTTCCATTTTTTAAACAGCCTTGTTATAGGTAGAAGAGGGCATTAATAAGGACACAGCTCCACACGTTCAGCCTTCTGGGTTTTATTGGGACAGAACTATGCAGAAAGGATTTAAAAAGCAAAATTAAGTGGGGCACAGACCACTACAGTTTCTACCCAGCACAACTTCAGGAATAGGTAACCACAGATCAAACTGTCTGACCTCTGTCTGCTTTTTTTTTTTTTTT
>WBNO01027773.1:11183-51871 GCA_013400575.1 Peucedramus taeniatus | reverse complement strand
TAAAGAAATGTATAATACTCCTGTTTATGTGTATATATATATATATATATATATATGTGTGTGTATATATATATTATTACTCCTGTATATATTATTACTCCTATATATATATATTACTTACTCCTGTGGTTTGTTGCTCAAAGGCAGTGAGGCACACTTGACTCAGGATGCAACAGTTATGGTTTATGGAGAAAAAATTGATTTTCACATTTTCATATCTTACTCTTTTTAGTTCCATGCATGATTTAAAAAAAAAAAAAAGTAAATAATTTTTTTCTATTGGATGCTTTATTTTTTATTGTCAAGCAGCTGGCTACCCCAAAAAAGTAGCAGTTTCCTCAGCTGGAATGGTCTCTGTGGTTGCCATGACAGTGACTGGCAGGATCATAACACAAAGGTGAGGAGCCTGTAAGTTGAAGGAGGCCTCATGTAGGGTTTGATTGATAGAAAAAGTGATTTTTAGCTTGGTAAGAAAGAGTGTGAGCAGCTCCTCCACTTGCCCCTTGCTGGGTTCCCAGGGCCTTAAGCCCTCTGGCAAATAAGGAAGTATTTGCCCAGAAGCTATGAGAACAGAAGCTGATCTAAAAAAGCCCCAAGGAATTCTATTTATTTCTGAAGACTCAAAATTGAAAAAGAAAAAAAAATTAAAAAGAGGGGAAAAAGCTAAAAATGGGGTAAAGAGGAGCTGCTGGTTCCAAAGTCTGTGTTACACTGTGACCAGCTGTAGCAAGGAGGTTTTGGGGCTACTGACAGATTGAAACACCCTGACATTTGGGGTTTGGGTGGGATATTTGGATATTTGTCCCTTGGCCAGTCAGGCTGACTGGTTAACATTACTCTGACTCATTACACAGAGCCCTGCAAGAGCAGGTTGGTGTCACAATATTTCTCTTCTGATTCCCACAGTTGCTCCTTACCCCTGTCTTTTAGGGAATCTTTAAGATACAAAGCTGCTGCACCTGTGCTGCTGTGATTAACAAATCTTCAGTTCCTCATTAGTGGTAAAGATCAGTAGATGGGTAAGGTTTACTGGAAATGAAAAATCTTTGACTGAATTTGTATTACTGTAATGTTCTAATTGTCAAATCTGCTGAACACATGTATCAACCACAATTTAGGATGTGTTTGTAGGATTAACATAATAGTCCCATTACCAACCAGTGAGTTCTTAGAAAAAAAAAAAAAAAAGGGGAAACCACAGAATAAATACTTTTATGATGCTTTATTTCTGCTTGCTAGGGTTGTTTCTGGCCTGTAAGAGTATCTCAGTTATAGAGGTCAGTAAAATGTGGGAAAAAGTGGCAGATACCCTTCTGCTATCACAGAATCAGTTAGGAAAAGACCTCTGAGTCCAGCCTATGTCCCAACACCACCTCATCAACTAAACCCTGGCACTGAGTGTCACATCTAGGCTTCCCTTAAACACATCCAGGGATGGTGACTCCAGCACCTCCCTGGGCCTGCCAAGGTTTCATCACCTTTTCTGTTTAGAAATTCTCCCTCCTGTCCAGCCTAGACCTGCCTGGGTGCAGCTTAAGGCTGTGTCCTGTTCTGTCCCTGGTGCCTGGCAGGAGAGGCTGCCCCTGCTTGGGTCTTTCCTTTCAGGCACAATGTGCTTTGTGCTTGTAATTAAATACATATTTGATAAACAGCTGGAGCCAAGTGTGGGAAATGAATTTGTAGAGCATTTTAAAAGTTTGATAGAAGGAGAAATAGAACTATGAAAGATGCATTGTAGTAGGATCCATGAGGGGTAATTTTAGATGCTTGGCTTTAAGGCATCTACAGCATGGTGTGGCTAAAGCTGATAGGCCAAGAAACACTCATAGTGTATTGGAATTAGGAAATAGTTGGCTTCTGATTGTGATGGCATGAATTCCAATATCTGTATTGTCTGACTCTTCACATGAGACTGAAAATGGAATAAAGTTTTTAAAACACCTCTCAGTTGCCCCATATCTAAGTCAGAAAAAGGCTTAATCCAACAGCCAAGCTATCAGTATGTTGTAATAATATTTCTCTTTTTATTTGGCAGCAATCAGAAACCTTGGTTTCTAGCCATGAATGACCCAAATCAGAACATAAGATGTTTTTAACGTGTGAATGAGTGTGGTTTCATCAGAAAAGAGGAGGAAGGGACCTTAAAGCTAAAAGGGTTTTTCCACTATTTCTGCCATATAGGTGTCTATGTGTTACACCTACAGCTGGAATTAGATATTCAGGAGCTCAGCACCCAGCATTGATAAATTGNAAAAAAAAAAAAAGTAAATAATTTTTTTCTATTGGATGCTTTATTTTTTATTGTCAAGCAGCTGGCTACCCCAAAAAAGTAGCAGTTTCCTCAGCTGGAATGGTCTCTGTGGTTGCCATGACAGTGACTGGCAGGATCATAAC
Organism: Peucedramus taeniatus; assembly: GCA_013400575.1. Classification (NCBI taxonomy): domain Eukaryota; kingdom Metazoa; phylum Chordata; class Aves; order Passeriformes; family Fringillidae; genus Peucedramus; species Peucedramus taeniatus. The sequence goes on along the minus strand of WBNO01027773.1, from coordinate 49,477 downwards.
ACAAAGGTGAGGAGCCTGTAAGTTGAAGGAGGCCTCATGTAGGGTTTGATTGATAGAAAAAGTGATTTTTAGCTTGGTAAGAAAGAGTGTGAGCAGCTCCTCCACTTGCCCCTTGCTGGGTTCCCAGGGCCTTAAGCCCTCTGGCAAATAAGGAAGTATTTGCCCAGAAGCTATGAGAACAGAAGCTGATCTAAAAAAGCCCCAAGGAATTCTATTTATTTCTGAAGACTCAAAATTGAAAAAGAAAAAAAAATTAAAAAGAGGGGAAAAAGCTAAAAATGGGGTAAAGAGGAGCTGCTGATTCCAAAGTCTGTGTTACACTATGACCAGCTGTAGCAAGGAGGTTTTGGGGCTACTGACAGATTGAAACACCCTGACATTTGGGGTTTGGGTGGGATATTTGGATATTTGTCCCTTGGCCAGTCAGGCTGACTGGTTAACATTACTCTGACTCATTACACAGAGCCCTGCAAGAGCAGGTTGGTGTCACAATATTTCTCTTCTGATTCCCACAGTTGCTCCTTACCCCTGTCTTTTAGGGAATCTTTAAGATACAAAGCTGCTGCACCTGTGCTGCTGTGATTAACAAATCTTCAGTTCCTCATTAGTGGTAAAGATCAGTAGATGGGTAAGGTTTACTGGAAATGAAAAATCTTTGACTGAATTTGTATTACTGTAATGTTCTAATTGTCAAATCTGCTGAACACATGTATCAACCACAATTTAGGATGTGTTTGTAGGATTAACATAATAGTCCCATTACCAACCAGTGAGTTCTTAGAAAAAAAAAAAAAAAGAGGGGAAACCACAGAATAAATACTTTTATGATGCTTTATTTCTGCTTGCTAGGGTTGTTTCTGGCCTGTAAGAGTATCTCAGTTATAGAGGTCAGTAAAATGTGGGAAAAAGTGGCAGATACCCTTCTGCTATCACAGAATCAGTTAGGAAAAGACCTCTGAGTCCAGCCTATGTCCCAACACCACCTCATCAACTAAACCCTGGCACTGAGTGTCACATCTAGGCTTCCCTTAAACACATCCAGGGATGGTGACTCCAGCACCTCCCTGGGCCTGCCAAGGTTTCATCACCTTTTCTGTTTAGAAATTCTCCCTCCTGTCCAGCCTAGACCTGCCTGGGTGCAGCTTAAGGCTGTGTCCTGTTCTGTCCCTGGTGCCTGGCAGGAGAGGCTGCCCCTGCTTGGGTCTTTCCTTTCAGGCACAATGTGCTTTGTGCTTGTAATTAAATACATATTTGATAAACAGCTGGAGCCAAGTGTGGGAAATGAATTTGTAGAGCATTTTAAAAGTTTGATAGAAGGAGAAATAGAACTATGAAAGATGCATTGTAGTAGGATCCATGAGGGGTAATTTTAGATGCTTGGCTTTAAGGCATCTACAGCATGGTGTGGCTAAAGCTGATAGGCCAAGAAACACTCATAGTGTATTGGAATTAGGAAATAGTTGGCTTCTGATTGTGATGGCATGAATTCTAACATCTGTATTGTCTGACTCTTCACATGAGACTGAAAATGGAATAAAGTTTTTAAAACACCTCTCAGTTGCCCCATATCTAAGTCAGAAAAAGGCTTAATCCAACAGCCAAGCTATCAGTATGTTGTAATAATATTTCTCTTTTTATTTGGCAGCAATCAGAAACCTTGGTTTCTAGCCATGAATGACCCAAATCAGAACATAAGATGTTTTTAACGTGTGAATGAGTGTGGTTTCATCAGAAAAGAGGAGGAAGGGACCTTAAAGCTAAAAGGGTTTTTCCACTATTTCTGCCATATAGGTGTCTATGTGTTACACCTACAGCTGGAATTAGATATTCAGGAGCTCAGCACCCAGCATTGATAAATTGCATTATCAAGTTGTGTGTTCTGTCACTAGAAGCCAACAGCAGGAGAAGACTTAAAGGCCTCAGATGCTCTGTTCAGTTCTGTGCTGGACTTTCAGCCCAGTGCAAGTGGGAAATGGCCAAAATTAAACACAAACTGACATTAAATTCACACTTTTAGAATACTGTAGGCTAGGCCCAATTAGTAATTACCACTTATTTATTATGAACAAGTAGAATTCTAATTAGGCTGATTTGAGCCTCAGCTACTCCCTCAGATTGGATTGGCAATTAAGGTACTTCTGTACTAGTAATTATGGTTTACCATGAAATTACTCTCCCTTCTACCCCCCAAAAAAGCATCGAATTAGCCATGAGTGGAATTATATTTATCACAGGACCCTGTGCAGTAGAGACTTTGCAAATAAATACAAACAATTAGAAAAACCACTCAGAGTGCTGTGCCAGCACAGTAATTAGGGTTTGAAGAGAGGAATTTTTGCTGAAGCCAAACTGGCTGGGTTGTCATTCAAGAGAACAGCCCTGAGGGTGTGTCCCCAGCCTCTGGCTCTGCTGGTCCCCTCCCAGGAGAAACCCAGCAGGAGGAACAATGCAGAGAACAGAGTGTTCTACCACCATGGTCCTGGAGCAAGGGGCAAGCTCTGTGAATTCACCAGTTTGGTGTTTTCTGGGATGTCACAGTGACCCCAGTGGGTAACTGGCAGGTGACCAAGCCAGACCAATCCAAGGCTGGTGCAGGGTATTTCAGCAAACAGAAGTGTCAACAAAAGCATAGCAAGCATAAGCTAAACCTGAGTTCTTCCCTTGCCCAGAGAATTAGAAAGCAAATTTATTTTCCTAATATTTGAATTCTAGTCCCTATAGCTGCAGTTGTTATTTCAGTGACAAAGTGTTATGTTCTTGTACAGGCTAATGAATAAATCAGCTTCTGACTCCTTTTCTCTCCCTTTCCTTGCAAAAAAATGCATTTGTCTCTGGTGTCATAGCCAAAGTGGAGAATTCTGTGCCACAGAGCTTTGGACTTTCATAGATGGAATAACCATGCCCCTTAATTATCACATTAACATTGGAAGGCCATCTATAAATCACTTGGGTTTGTGTATCATCAGTAGGGGATCATGGCCTAAATCCTACTGTGTATAGATTTTAAGGACCACTTTAATTTTTTTTTTAGTTTTTAAGTTAGTATCTTTGCCTCACCCACTGTGCAGAAATAATGAACATTTTATGCTTCAGTTTGTTTAGCCATCCAAATATGCATGAACATATTGAATTTCCTTTAGAACATGAAGAATTGTTCATAGTTTAGCGTAAAACTTTTTTTAACCATGGAAGCAAAGAAAAAAAAAGATTTGTAAGTTCTCATACCTTGACCAACTTTAGATCTGTGTTTGCAGGAGTGAGAATTACCTCTCCCCACAGGAGTCAGTCCTAGGCCTTCAGACAGCTGGGATTTTGGGGTTTTGCATGAATTATGACAGGTAAATGTATATTTTCCAATCTCCTAGGTTTCCAACAGAGTTAATGCTGCACAGGGCAGGGAATTTGCTCTCTGCTACTGTTTCTTCTTAGGCAGCTGGCACACCTAAGGACTCCAGCTCAGTTTGGAAGGCAGATAATTCTGTATTTGTCCAAAGTAGAGCTATACAGACACTGTGGCTTTCACTGCTGGAGTAAGATATTGGGGAATGTTTCAGAAAGAATCCTCTCAAAAACTGTCTCTCCTGCAATGCCCACTGGCACAAAAAAAAAAAAAAAAATCCCCTTTTTCCCTTCTGTGTCATCTGCCACAGAGTTTTATCTGGAAGCTTCCTTCCATGGGCTTATACCAGCAGGGAGTTCTTATTTGGGAGGCATTTGATTCAATGGTTTGTGGAGTAAAAATCTATTACCAAATATCAAGGGTAGAAGAAACAAAACTAATAGAGTCTTACAATAGAAATATTCATGTGTTTGTACCTGTAACACCACTTATACTCCCATTTGTACGTGCCTTAGATTTCATCCAAGAGGAATAATTTCCCCTTTTATAGAAAGTAAAGACAAACAGAAAATTAACTTTTGGTACATCTGTCATGTGTAACCACCATTCAGGGATGAGTTAGTAAATACATTGTTAGCTCCTGTTTGCAGAACAAAGAAAAGGAGCTGGAAAATGAATTATATTACATATTTCTCCTGTGGTTATTGTCATGATTTTTATCATTTGCCAAGAATTAAAAATTAATCATTAAGGACTGATCTTGCAGTAACAGGATTATTTTTCACAGTAATCTGTGGGATCTTTGTGTCTTGAGCACATATTCATAAATTTGTTGAAGAGTCTTTAAACTCTGCACACAAATTGATCTTCCTGTGCCTTAAAGCATGTAGTTTTCAGAATAAATAATAGGTTTGGAGAAAACACCCAAATCCTCCACTTGCTATCTCTAAAATGAACACAAGAAAGAAAGAATATAGGCAAAAGAAAGGTTTGCCTGTCCTCCTCATGTGTGCAATAGAGTCACTGTGTGTGTCAGGGAAAAAACAGAGAACTGTAATGATTCTGTTCTTTCTGCTGCTGAAACATTCAGAGGACAGCAAAATTTACTGACATATTTTGGAAAAAGAAATGTAGTTCTTTGAAATGGAGGGTGGATTGTTCTCTATAAAGTAATGGGAAGTAATAGGTTATTTTTTTTCTTTTTCTTTTTTTAATAGCATACCTAAGTACCAATCATGAGTCTAAGGCAACTCTTTTTTTCCATTTCACTTAGATGTGATTTTTGATCTTGAAAGGCCTTAATAATACAGTGAGGAATGCAATTCAGAGATGGACTGTAGAAGTGAGTGGACTCTGAATGGCATAATAAATAATTAAGTTACAATTATTAATAAAAATACTTACCATTAAAGGAAAACAGACAGAGGATGTCCATTAGTTCCCTTCACCAGACTTATATAATATGTAATTCAAGATATGTTGACAAAAGATGGCTCATAATCATTTGTCCACAGGTCTGTAAAATATGACATGATAATTCTTCCTATTTCAGTAAGAACAATCTGCCATGCAGACAGCACAGAATAGAACATTTGTATCATAGTAACTCAAACTACCAATTTAACTTAGACAAATGAAAAAAAATAGGCTCCAGCCCACACACTGTGGCCTGGCACAGAGCAGCATCCAAAGATGAATGCAGATGATGAGATTAATTTGTTGGGCCCTTACTTATCACCTAGAGGCTGAGGCTTCGTATATTCTGAGGTAATTTCCTGATGCATGCCCAACGTGCTATTTCAGCTTGGCTCCAGCCAAACAGGGCAATTTACTGCAGCCAGAAGGGGCCAGAATTACCACATCTCATGATTAAAATGCACCCCCAGTTCAGCTCTTTGACACCTGAGCCTCAGGGCTGCCATGGGCTGCTGCTCAGGCTGGCATGGAAAGGTCCCTGTCCTTTGCTCCATCTCATGCCTGTTGCTTTTTGGCCCTGAGACATTTTAGACAAGAGGATCTCACAAGCTCTGGTGCAGCATTTTCTTGTCTGCACTTATCTGTGTGCTGGTGTTTGAGCATGTCTCCTCTTCATGAAATTTGGGTGTAGTTTGAAAGAGACATATTCCCCAGGGCTGCAGAGGCTCTCCTGCACATGGGGTCAGTCTGAGGGACAGAGCTGGGACACCTGAGAGGGTCACACTGCCTTGTGGATTCGTTTGCTTCTTTTCTTTTGCTTCTTTTCTCTGCCAAGGTCAGGATTAAATGGGCGAGATGGTATTTCTTGTTTGGACTCAGATGTTTGTTAGTTCTTATCTATGTTACAGTCTCACAAACCCTGAGTTCTACAGCACTTCACTCTAACAAACTAAAAATGGAGCCCCATCTGTGTCTCTACAAGGCCTTTTAAGGATAAACTATCCAATTACGAAATTGCACCTAAATTATTTTCTTCACTTTTAACCCTATAACTGATCACCCATGCCCACAATGTGGACTCTTCTGTCCAATTACACAAAACCACCCAAACCCATGGAGAAGAAGGTGAAGAAGAAGGTGGAGAAGAAGGTGAAGAAGGTGAAGAAGGTGAAGAAGAAGAAGAAGAAGAAGAAGAAGAAGAAGAAGAAGAAGAAGAAGAAGAAGAAGAAGAAGGTGGAGAAGAAGGACCAGCCTCTGCCCTAAAACATCCATCTTGCTTTATATATATTACTGTATTCAAAAACCTTAAACTCTAAGTTTTCCACACTGTGATATTACACACTTCTATTCAAACTCCACACCCACAATCCCAGTTCTATAATTTAATTTTGGAAGCCTTCTCCATGGCCTCAGGTAAATGCAGTGTTCTCTTGGGTGTCAGTGCCTGTCAGCACAGAAAGTCTAAAATTCTCAATAACCAGGGTTCCAGCCCTGCCATATGCCACAATTTTCTTAACTATTTTCCTGATGAAAATGTGGCCTGAATCATCCTGTTTGCTTTAACAAATACCTTAGAGACTTTCAGGTTAAAATGATTCTTCAAAGGCAGCCAGCACCCTTCTTCTGCCTGGGAGGTTCTGGCAGTCCCTGCAGGAGTCCCTCACTTCTGCTGCCCTTCAGGAGGCAGCTCCATCAGCCAGCCAGAGGTGCTGCAAAGTGAAAACAGAGATGCTCCATCATTTGTCTTGGACAGACCCAAGGAGCTCTGTCTGCAATCACAAATCAACATGAAAATTTCTCACAATTCAGTGTATTGCACAGAGTAAATAGAGTTCAGTTTGGGTTTTTTTAAACTTAAATAACAATATCTGTGGGGCTCCTGTTTCCCTGTGTGCAGTCCCTGGCACGCTGTGTCCCTGGTGATAGAGTATGTCTAATAAACTTTTTATTTTTGTTTACAAAAATGCATTGTGTTTGGGAGTGTGTCTATCACACTACCTCTCTCATTTCAGCTGGAATTTGTTTTTCCTGCAAATTGCTATAAAGAATCAAAGCATTCACAGAAAGTTTTTTAGGCCTGACTGTTGGAAACAAAATCTCCGACAGCACCCAGAGTGTTCCTATGTGCTGCATGTGATTCCAAAGAAAGATGAGCAATTTATTTACATGAATTAGTTATTATTTAGCTTTGAGATATGAAAATGAGATATTGCTCTGATGACATTTGAAGTCAGTAAAAAAGCTTATTTTGACACCATTATCTGACTGTGGTGTTTCTGCATTTCTTTGCTCATGAAACAGTCTTTCCTGTAGTACATTTAAAATCTAGTGGTAAATGTTTTCTGATGAACTCAATAATCTAATAATGGAGTGGTTTTACATTTAAAATCTAGTGCTAAGTGTTTTCTGATGAACTCAATAATTTAATTCTCCTCAGCACTACTGCTGGTTGATTATCCACGAGGCTTGCATGTGCTTTTGTTTTACAGGACATAAATAGCTGCCAGTCCTGGGAGCAAGATAAGATGCAATTCTTTGAACTGCAGGAAGGACAACACAAGTGAGTGACAGCAGCAAACCCGTGAGACTGGGGGAGACAACTTTAATTTATTTGTACAGCATGCACATGGAAGGGTCCTTACCTCCTGTTTGGGTAATGATAAATGACAAGATGTCGACAGTTATTAATTAAACTGCCTGCCATAGCAATGTACATGATGATAAGACCTAAGAAATGTGCAGCATTCCTCCTACCCCATCATGAGAATGAGGCCCCTCCACTGTTCTCTGGCACAGCAGAGATTAGACTAAAGCATCAATATTCCACTACAAGCTGGCTACCTAGTAACTGCCTGAACACAGGGCCCTAAAAATTGAATTTCTCCCTCGTGTGATGTGTAGTAATTAAACTTCAGCATTCTTTCTGCAGGAAATGTTTCTCCTGTGTTGTTCCCACAGATTGTGCTACAACAACAATTTTAGCCTCATGAGCTATTAACCAATTATGAAGGGATTTTCTCAGTCTGCTTTAACTGAGGATCAAAGACAAACCCAATTTTTTTCTTGCCAGATATTGTAATTCAGGACACAAAACACCAAGCATGCACAGGATTCAAGGCTTTGGTCAGTCAAACAAAATGGACTCAGTAACTCAGATATATTTAAATGTTTCTGATTTGCCTTACCAATATTCCAACTGCTTTTCTTCCTTAACAAATACATTGCCACACAATTGCAATATATTTATCCTGATGTACTTCCATTAATTTCTTTCACATCTATATCCTTTATGTATGTGCTACTTGGAGCTAAGTATGTCTGTATACTGCCCAGTAACTCTGAGTGAAATTTTTGAAAATTAACTAATTTTAAATTGCCATGGGTGGCAGATGTGAAGAATCCTTCTGTTATTACTGCTGTGTGTTTATTCTGTCTGATTAGTGTGGCTTTTTTGGCCTTTCATAACTAGAAGATCTTTTTTTAAACTGCATAAATGCAATCAAAAATCAGTACAGCTCCACAGAAACCCATATCAGTTGCAGTTATCTCTTGGGCATGACTTTCTTCTTATGTTTTTTTTTTGTTTTGTTTGTTTTGTTTTAAAGTTTTTTGGACCAGCCTTTCATCAGACTTGTGTGTGAGGTCTCCCTGAAGAGCCAGGTCCAAAGAAGTTTTGCCATAACTGTCATTTCCCCAAGGACCACCCATAAAAACATTTGCATGAATACCCTTTGGCCTGTGTCATTCTATCTGCACTCTAAATATATATTAGAATTTATATTTCCACTTTTTGCAGAATAATACAAATAAATTCAAGATCCTTTGGCTTGTCTATACGTAACACATACTTCAGAATAATAGTGGTATTTTTCAGTAAATACAGGGTGATGGCACTGCTGACCAAACCAGAATTACATATTTGAGGGCTGTGTAGCTTAAAAGTAAATTGGATGTGGGCTGAGTTTATTGCTCACATGCAAACTGCCAGCTCAGACTGTGCTCCAAACCAGTTGCACACATCCAATGTCCCCTTTGAGGTTCCAAACCCCAAAATAATGAAGAACTAGTTAAAATCCTTACAGGTTAGGCAGACAGCACTCCAAACAGAAGAAAGGGATCTGTCTGAGGGTGTGATGTTTGGATTCTGAAATGATGCCAGTTTTTCCCACTAAGGCTGTCCTATTCACTTACTCCTATCAGTGGACAATGCTCTATTGTATATTTGCATTTATTAACACTTTTAATTCCACAAAGTGCTGTTGTTCCACTGCAAGTGCAGGTTCAATCCTTATGACTGATTGTGAATTCTTAATGTCATATTAGAGATATTACTGAAAAAAAACAGTCCTAGAGAAAAGTATCTTTTCCAATGGGCCCATTTTTGACTCCTAGGAGACACCTCTGATTTAAAGATTAATTTATTTGGAAGCTCATACCAATTGGTGATCAGGCTTAAATACAGACATTTTCACTGGAAGTCTATGTCATTGTTTGTCCTCTTCCTTCCCTCAATAATTTCCTGATAGCACCACTTTTGTTTCTAGACATGCAGAAATTCAACATGAGTGAGAAGTTTCTGGTTTTGAGCACTACCCTTAATCTGAAGAACAATTTTAGGAGAAAACGATCACTTTTAAAACTAACTTCTCCTGCTAATTTGACTAGGGAAAAAAATAAGGCCCTGCAAATAGCAAAACTCCAAATGGGGAAGTAATTACCTTAAATTAAGCCTTATTTCTGGTTATAAAAAAACCCCAACAAAACAACAAACCAACAACCACCCAATTCTAAAAGCATGTTGGGCAGACTGGAAGCATTAGAGTTAAATACTGGCCAGTTTATAGTGAAAGGGAAGGAAATAGCCAGGAGGAAGGAAGGAAGAAGAGATTAGAGAAATTGAGAGATGTAAATAGTCTCAGAGGAGCCACCGTGTCCCAAACCTCTCCTAAGGGAAGTTTTTACACCAAAGAATCTGGAGGTCTGAATGAAGAATGACATCACTTATTTATTTAGCCAGAGCTGAGCTGTTTTCTTAATTGAAATAACCTTATGCTGCAAGCATTAAATTGTTGGTGGAATGATAATGATGTCTGTTTAATTTAGGGGCTTGATAACCATGAAATAAATACCCTGTTATTGTTTGGCTTGAGAGTATATTTAATTTGCCTGGAAAGCCCTGAACTAGAAAGCTTGGGCCTCAGGGTTAATGCTCCAAACAGCCTGGGCTGGGGGTCCTCAGTGGGGAGATGCATGGCTTTGGATTTGGAACTCACTCAAGGATTTAGGACTCAGGACTCAGTCAGGGACTTGGGGCTACTCCCCTTTGAGATGAAGAGGATGGTATTATCCTTTGAGATGAAGATGATGGTATTACCCTTCTGGACACCAAGAACAGGGCAATGTGTTCTCAAGTGCATCAGAAAATTCCCAATTTCCATCTGAAGTGTGAGTTCCCAAGTGGCATGACAGCCTCACTGGTATCAGCTGTCATCTAAGTGCCCAATATGGGGCAGAAAAAATTATTCACGTCACACACTGACCTGGGAGGGCTAAAATGGATATTTATGGGTCCAAAAGAACTTAGAGCAGACTTTCAACACCTAAATAGGGTCTGGAGGAAACGTGGACAGGCCTCTGCATCAGGGAGCCAGGGGCAAGGGTTTTAAACTGGAAGAGGGTCAGATTTTAATAAGAAATTCTTTACTGTGAGGATGGTGAGGCACTGGGACAGGTTGCCCAGAGAAGCTGTGGCTGCCCCATCCCTGGAAATGTTCAATTTATCTGTACACTGTAATGTGGTAAAGGTGGGGTGTTTTAAAGGTTCTCTTTGTGTTTGTTATAATTTTACTTCATAATTAGCAGGGCATGTGCTGATGAGTTTTACCTCTATTCAGGTTTTCCTGATTAGTTTTTAAATCCTCTTCTTACAGTAAGAACTTGTTCTCATAGAAGAACAGTGAAAGCTTTTAGGATTGAAAGAAATAACCAGTTCAAGAATCAGGAATGTTTAACAGAGACAGAGGAATCAGCAATACTTCCTCCCTTTGGTCCTGAGACACATTGTGTTTGTTATACTCTACCCAGAGGAAAATTCATTTTGGTGAATAATACAAAAAAATACAGCAAAGCCCCATATTCCCAATTTAATGAAATGGCAACAAGGCATCATGAGCCTTGTCCATGGAACTCTGCTGCTTGACTCTCCAACATTCAGAGTTAAAATCTGTTTCCAAAGTTCTGGGAAGAGAAATGTCAATCCCTGGAAAAAACTTGGAGTTGAATTGTACTTGGTGGCTCTAGGACTGCAGGGAGCAGCTGCACTGTTTTGTGGAACTAAATGACATTGGCTGCATGTGCTGCAAGTTCTGCAGTTTGTGCTGGCTTTATTTTAAATGCTGAGTTATTTTAGAAGTGGACTTCCATTACTGGCCTGTCAAGGGAGTTCCAGTTTATCAAATTTCAGGTTCCAGCTGCACAGCATGTTCAATCCAAACTCCAGCTACATATAAATATGTTATATGATAGTTTAAGGCTTTTGAGGCTGTTTATTATAGAAAAGTTGTTCTGTGTGCCCATATGCTGCACTAATTTAAGTGAAACAAGCTAATTATAAGTTGATGTCATATGGCTAAAAAAAATACATGTTTATGCCTTCTGTGTTTCACAATGCTGACTTTCTGAACCACACTTGCAGAGCACACATGGGATCTGTTTTCTGGGCCTAGGACCTCACTGGATAAAGTTAATATGTTTATCAGGATAAAGTTATTCTGTTTATTGTGCAATTTTTAATTAAAAATATGAACCTTTTGCAAAATCTTTGGGGCCTTGTGGATACCAGCAGGATCCTTTTTCTGCTGGTAGGTTTATTTTTCACTGAATTACAGCAGAATTCTGTTTTTGCCAGAAAAAGAAATGAAGTGAGCACAGTGACTATTTTAAGCCAGTGAGTGTATTGTAGAGAATGTGCCACGGTGTACACAAATTGTTGGAAATAAAAATGGGGTGGAAAAGCAGATTTGGAGAAATCTTGGATTCTGTCTGAAAAAAGTGACTTGATTTCTTTTCTGAGGACTGCCCATTATGGCATTGTCCAGTTCTGACAGGCAGCTGCCTCCAGCCAAGGGTAAAAGCAGTGACCTGTTACTACTGATACCTCAGCAGCACCTAAATAATGCACAATTGTGCTCTTTTATTGCAAAAGTGTCAATGAGGACATTCATTCTTGCTTGCAGAATTTACAATTCAAAGAAAAACTATCTAATTTTACAGTCTAATCTAATCTGCTTTTGTGGAAGGAGCACACAGCAGATCACTGTCCATTCTTTGAAAGGAACTGGAAGTATATAATTTTGTGTAAAAAGAAACTCAAATTTCCTACAGACACTTTGTCAAACCCACAGTTAGGGATGCAGTCTCCTCTGAGATTATGCACACCTAAATTAGAGGTTAAAAAATAGAGGGTGACTGCAAAAATAAATAAATAAATGAATAAACAAACCCAAATTCTCTGCCTGAAAAGAACCCACATAGATGTAGTGGGGGAGAAGAATGTGGCACTCTACCTCTAAAACATCCTAGATTTTGATTTTTCCAGCTGTTGGCAAAACACTGTTTCCTGTTCCTCTTCTGATAACATAAATCACAAAGGTGGTGGTTGGAGGTGACTGTTCCAGGAGCAAGGTTACAGAAGAGCAGTGATGTCTGCACACTGCTCATCCCATCCACCTTTAACCTGTGCTAAAACCAGTGAGAAGTCACTGCAAACACGATGGGTGTTGAGAGGAAATACAGCACAAAAGGATTCTTCACCCACTGGGATTCTTGTACAAGCTTTTATGACTTGCAAAGAATGAATCCTTACACTGTGAGTCAGGAAAATGCAAGATTCAAGTGGCAGTTTGACAGCAGGAAACATTGACACTTCTGGCAGACAAGAACTGCATGGGACATGTTTTTGGGGGTAAGAGGACCTCTTCTAGGTGAAATATTTGGGAGAAAGACATTCCTGGGTCACCTGAAGCAGGCCTGATGCTTCTGAATTGCCTGAAACCCAGGATGGAGTCTGAGATTAAGTGGTGCAAATCTCTTTTACTGCCTAATCACAATCAGTATTTAAAAACCAATATTTCATTGACTTTAGATGCTTGAGAGACTGTGGAGCAGCTGTCCAGAGAGCTGACCTGCTTTTCTCACTTCAGCAGTGCTTGCAGTGCTCATACTGAAATCTGAAAATTAGGCCTCAAGTGTCAAATTCATGAAGGCAAAGATAAGTCTGGAAAATGTTATTGCAGTTGTGACAATGGTTTATTTTGGGTTTTTATATAATGTATCAAGTCATAGTAAGGAAAGAACAACTTATATACTGATTGTCTTGAAAAAGCTGCTCATCTTTACATCTGCATTGAAAGACCTCCATGCTATGTGCAGCCCAAGCTCAGTTTTCTCTGACTTAATTGGAAAATGTTTCTTAAAGAATAAATTAGAATGAGCATAGCTCTACAATACCAAACTGTAAAAAAATTTAACTGTTGCTTGCAAGGGGATTCCACACTGTTTTTCTTTTTTTTTTTTTTAATAAAAGAAATCTGAAGCAATCAGATTTCAGCCAAGATCTCTTGACTGACAGTTCACAGATTTATTGTTTTCTTTGGTGGCTTTATCCAGTTTTGAACATATGCATCAGGAAATGTCCAGGGGAAGCAGAAATGAGAATACAGAAATAATTCTGAGCTACTCATCTACCCAGGAAGAACTCTTCCATGAGAAACATCCTGTACCAGAGCAAGGAGTTCCAGGATGGAGTTTCTTTAGGGATGTGCAGGTTGTTAGAATTAAGGATCTGGACCTTTTGATCACAGAAACTGGACTTGACACCTGACTGTTCTGTAAATCCCTGGCTTTGCAGGAAATCAGCTTTGTACTGTGGCTGAAAATCAATGAGTCTTTCTATAATTAATCATGGTTTCTACTTTATTAACAATATATTTAAAATTAAAAATAACAGACTAATATTTTTAAAGCAGTATTACTTCTCATTCTCTACAAGTTAAACCATTGCATAAATAATTTCTGGAAAAAAATAAATATGTAATTCACTCTCTGAAATGATACCTTTTCTCTCTAGGTTCTGGTCCCACATAAAATAACTGGAAAATCTACCAACATTTCAAATTTCCACAGTTTATATTATTTCAGCATAAATTCTACAGGATGTATACAGCATGTGACAATTCATTTTCTAACAATATCCTTTAATACAGAAACACAAACATTAGTCTGAGTGTTGAGAAGCGAAGTAAAGGAAAGTTGCTGCCAAACTAAAGACTTATCAAAGCTGCATATCCTAAAGACTTTTCTAGAGGATTTCATGACTTAGCAGAGGCTCACTTTTAATGCAGAACCACCACCTTACTCACAGAGCTTGGTTTGCACAGTTTTGGTGCTACAGAGTGTGTGGCCAAATACTCCAAACTCTACAGAACAGAAAATGTAAATGGATGTATCTAAGCTGATATTAAAGTCAAACACGTTCTAGGAAGTAAGGAATAATCAGTATATTCTATGATAAACTATGTATAATGTTAGCTGTTTACAGGACAAACATCAGTGAGGTTATCTGGTTTGAGAGGAGCCTCTTTTTCATAAATCTGCTCCACTTAGGAGAATTTGTTGAATTGTCCCTAAAACAAATCATTGTTCCTAAGTCAATATGGTTTTAGTTGAAAAAACTCAGTTTTGAATTTGTAGACCCCATAATCTTTTCATTTAAAGTGTGAAATAGATTTGTCCCACTTTTACTCCTGCTTTGAGAACATTAGTGTCATATTTTGATTTCTGTGTTTGAGAGGAAACACCTGGTGCATGAGGACATCTGATAATGTGCTAATTTCCCAACAATTTGACTTCATTCACCATAACTTGAAATCCCTGCTACCCCAAACTTTCTAGAGCTCCTTCAGAGAGTGCTGACTCTGGTGCTTCCCTAATTGCAAGCTTGTCCTGCATCCTTGTCTGGGGAAGGGATCTCAATATTCTTTTCCCATAAAGTGAGTGGAATGATTTCTAGCAAAGCGTGATTGTCACCACAACAGCTTCACTTTCCTCTGCCTCCCTGCTCGTACAGGACACACAAACTGGCACGGACCTGCCTCCAGCTGCCTTTATCTCATTCTCTTATCAGACCATAAGTGCTACAATCTGACCGATTTTTGCCTATGTGAGCCTTTGACCCAGCTTAGCAGGAGGAATTGGAACCTACTGCAGTCAGAACATCATGCTGTGGCCTCTGAGTGCCTTTTGATGGTTTAGAAAACATCCGGAGCTGCTAGTCTGTGTCACCCAGAGCCATCTCCTAATAGGCGTTTTCCAGCTCGTGCTGGTTGGATTTGCCGCTCCTGGCTCTGGACAGATGGGGCTTCTTGTTCTTCTGGGGCCGGGCGCTCTCCTTGCCGAAGTCCTTGAGCTCGGACTGGTTGTGGTAGCGAGTGTAGCGCTTGCACTTGCAGGACGTGGCCGCTCGGAATTTGTAAGTCCGAGTCTCCTCCTGGGGACAGGCCATGAGGACGCGCTGGGTGCGGGTGTGCGCGGGGATGCAGCGGAAATCCAGCGCGTTCTGCCGCCACCACTTGCCGCGGCCGATGGAGTTGGGCAGGAGGTGCGAGGGCTCGCACTGGCCCGAGCACAGCAGCTCCTTCACCGGCTTCAGGCTGCGGCACGGCCCGTCCGTCAGGTACCGCGTGGTGCGCACCTCCCGGCAGCTGAACGCGGCGGCATCTGCGAACAGGGAACGCGTTAATGCTGCCCTGTCCTCAGGTCCTGCTCCTGCCTTCATTCCTGCCCTGTCCTCAGGTCCTGCTCCTGCCTTCATCCCTGCTCTTTCCTTCATTCCTGCCCTGTCCTCAGATCCTGCTCTTTCCTTCATTACCTGCCCTGTCCTCAGGTCCTGCTCCTGCCTTCATCCCTGCTCTTTCCTTCATTACCTGCCCTGTCCTCAGGTCTTGCTCCTGCCTTCATTCCTGCCCTGTCCTCAGATCCTGCTCTTTCCTTCATTACCTGCCCTGTCCCCAGATCCTTCTCCTGCCTTCATTCCTGCTCTTTTATTCCTGCCCTGTCCTCAGATCCTGCTCTTTCCTTCATTCCTGCTCTGTCCTCAAATCCTGTTCTTGCCTTCATTCCTGCTCTTTCCTTCATTCCTGCCCTATCCTTAAATCCTGTTCCTGCCTTCATTCCTGCCCTGTCCTCAAATCCTGTTCTTGCCTTCATTCCTGCCCTGTCCTTAAATCCTGTTCCTGCCTTCATTCCTGCTCTTTCCTTCATTCCTGCTCTGTCCTCAAATCCTGTTCTTGCCTTCATTCCTGCTCTTTCCTTCATTCCTTCACTTTCCTTAAATCCTGCTCTTTCCTTCAATCCTGCTCTTTCCTTCATTCTGCTCTTTCATTCCTGTAATCCTTCATTCCTGCTCTTTCCTTCAATCCTGCTCTTTCCTTCATTCCTGCTCTTTCATTCTTGTAATCCTTCATTCCTGCTCTTTCCTTCATTCCTGCTCTTTCCTTAATTTCTGCTCTTTCCTTCAATCCTGCTTTCCTTCATTCCTGCTCTTTCCTTCAATCCTGTTCTTTCATTCCTGTAATCCTTCATTCCTGTTCTTTCCTTCATTCTGAGCTGCTTTCCCTGCCAGCTCTGAGAAGGCACCCACCAAACCTCCCCCATGCCCCGTCTCCCTGAGCTGTCAGTGAAAAGGAGCAGTTTGAGGGAATAAAGGTATTTTAAGGGCTTATTTTACTTCTCATTATCCTCATCTGATTCTGTTGCTAATAAAGTCAAAGTCACTTTGTATCTCTAAGCCAAGCCTGTTTTGCACCCACCAAAACCTCCCCCATGCCCCATCTGCCTGCACTGTTGGTGGGAAGGAGGAGCAGTTTGGGTAATAAAGGTGTTTTTAAGGGCTTATTTTACGTCTCATTATTCTCCTCTGATTCTGTTAGTAACAAAACCAGTTTGTACCTCTAAGCCAAGCCTGTTTTGCACCCACCAAAACCTCCCCCATGCCCCATCTGCCTGCACTGTTGGTGGGAAGGAGGAGCAGTTTGGGTAATAAAGGTGTTTTTAAGGGCTTATTTTACGTCTCATTATTCTCCTCTGATTCTGTTAGTAACAAAACCAGTTTGTACCTCTAAGCCAAGCCTGTTTTGGCCTTGGAGTGTTTTTCTCCTGGTCCTTATCTCAACGCATAAACCTCCAAACCTCCAGCTACCTCCAGCTCAGTTTATCTCACTCTCTTATCAGACCATAATCTGACAGATTTTTTTTTTTTTTTGGTTAATTTTTTTCTCTCTTCTGCCCAGCTGTGGCAGGGAAGGGTGAGTGAGTGGTTTTTGTAGGTGCCTGGTGTTGGGCCAGTGTCAAACCACAACAGTTCCTGTAGCAGATGTCTCTGAGCTAGATAAAGCTGAATGTCTTGAACAGCAGATTGCAGGAGGAATATCTCACAAGGCTCTCTCATACAGCTCCTGACTGTTCAGCTACTCCAGCTGTAAAACCCTTGAATAGCAATGTGCAAATTGGTGAATAAAATCCACCAGGTACATTTCATGCCACTGCTGTGCAGGGGGAAATGGAGCAGCTGGGAATTTTTGGCAATATTCTCCTGGCTCCATTTACCTGTGGGCAACACCTTCCCCCACTGCTCTAGTTTACCTCTACTGACTTTACATGTTGACTCCATTTAAATTCTTTTGCAACAAAAAAAGTGTTCCTTCAGTGATTTTTAGCCTGCATAATGTGTTTCAGGTTAGAGAAATCACAGGTAACAATAGCACTAAGGAATTCCCACTATTCAGGCAGCAGCTTTTCCAAGTTTCCTGCTCTCTGTGATTCCATATGTCCCACATAGCTCCCCTGAGAGAGCTAGAGGAATCTTCTGCCTATAAGGAACCTTACAGTTTATTTCCTCTCCTTTTTCTCAATGGGTAGCTATAGGCAAATGGAGCATTAGAAAACACAAGATTTCTTAGCATTAATTATTTAGAAACTTTCCAGTTGTAGGAACATAACCTTTCCCAAAAGTGTCTCTTTTCCCCAATGACATCCTGGGTTAATTGGCTTGTTGGGAAGACACAAAATTTGATTTTTAAGTGTTTATCAAATAACTTTATCTAGAAGTTATTAATCTACATTAGTTTTATCTAAATTAATGTTCTTCTCTTGAAAGTGTCAAAAGGACACTTTTAACTCAGGAACAGTTTTTGTGGTGGAAGCCTGCAAAGGTCAGCTCACAGAGAAGGCTGTGTCTGTTAGGCCCATTCTCCTCACTGAGTACAAGGTTTAGTTCAGCAAAAAGGAATTCTGACCTGAATCATTAGTGACAGAACAGTATTTATACAAACATTTTATTTTTGGTTTTCCTGTGAAGTACAGAAACAGAATTTTCAGTGCTCAGATTTATATTTGTCAAAGTATATTTATATTATACTTTATATTTAAATATATTATTATATTTATATTTGTCAAAGTACAGCTAGCAAGATTTCATTTCTTAAAAGTTTGAAGGACTGCATTAAGCAATCCTTCCCAGCTGTGACAAAAATACTGGCAACTGAACTCCACGTGCACTTCAGTCTAACTCTCCCAAGTTCCCTAAGCATCTAAGAAAATTCTGTCTGTCTGTAAATTGAAAAATGTGTTGCATAAGGTGCATTGTACCTCCATAATGCTCAGGCAGTTAAACACCCAGGCACTCAGCTCTTTAGGTGATATAATGTGCATTTATGTCCTGTCCTGTGAGTGTGCAGGTGCAAAGTCACTCATGGTCTGGTGCATATGTTCCACAAAGGTCTGGCCACTTTGGATCATAATTTTGATTCCTTATGTTAAAGATGCCAAAATAAGTATGCAAGACCATTTTGTATCTTAAGCAACTGCCCAGACTCCTTCAGTCTTTGGTTTCTTAAGTTCATGTGCTTTCCACTTTGCAAAATATGCACCTGTCAGTGGGGCAGGTTCCCAGAGCAGTAAGAGGCTAAAAAATGAAGGTGTTGAGATGTGACAAGAAAACCAACCTGCTCTGACCTGGTGGTTGCTGGGGCTGCCTGGGAGGAACAGAGTGCTCCCCATCACAGGAATATGAGAACCTTTTAAGGTCACACTCTCAAAAGCATTACATTTTTTTCTTTCTTTCTTTTAAAATACTGTTAACCCTATGGTTTTAAATGCCTTACTGACAGCTGCAGCAGAAATTCACAATTGCCTTCCAGTTGTCCTCAGAAAAAGGAGGCTGGCTAAGATCTGCAGTGCACAACAGTGGAAATTCTAGGTTTGATCTGAGCCTGGGTTGCTCTGTGCTTTATTCTGTGTGTCTGGAGGACCAGGCTTGCCCTATTTTCTAGTGGAAAACCTTTTTAAAGCTACCTTTCTGTGTTTGGTGTTAGCTTTCTATCTTCTGTCTCTCCTCAAAAGGCTGGTGTCATGCACCACTGCTAAAGTTAGACATTTGGTCAAGTGACAGTGTATCTGGAAGCATTTTTGGCTGCTGGAACCTGGCTGAAGATCTGTCTGTTAGCAAAGGACAGTGAGCAGCACACACCTCTCCATTTAGCTGAACACAACCTCCATGTGCCACTTCTGATGTGTGATCTTAGTCACAGCTGGTGTGGATGTTCCTAAATATTATGAATTTATATTACTGTCTCCACTGTCCACCCATTCCTCCCATCCTAATATTAAAGAGGGAAAGATAACTCGTGATATTTCCTCACAAAACACAGAGAAGTGTTCAGTAATAAATACTACAGGTTTGCTGTTTTGGAGTTGTCTGCAGACAGCAGCTGGGCAGAGTAGCAATGTTCAACAGAGAGATGATGTTTGCATCAGAAAACTCCAATATATTCTTTCTAATGTTCATATTCATACTTCTTCAACAGTAGATGTAAATCCCTATCACTTAAAGCAGCTGGGCCACACCTAGAAGTGTTAATAAACAAACATATATGATAACAAGTATTCATTTACACATTGGCTGCTATGATCCAAACAGTAATAATGAGATTTTTCTTACCGTTAAGGTCTGGAGCTTGCTGTATGTGTCTTCCTCCATGTTTTGCCTGGTTCATGGTGTTGTTGTTGCTGAAAGTTGGCTCCACTGGTGTTTCTGTATTTTCAGTGATCTCAGGAATGATTTCTGTAGCATCATTTTTAAACATCTGCCACCCTTGCACAGAGTGCAATGTGATTTGTGTCAGGACACAGACAGCACACACAGCCCAAGGGATCTGCATGGTCTCAGATCAGCTTTTCAGCACCCTGACAGCCTCAGATCCTAGGCAAAGGAACATTATTCCCCTTTTTAAAATCCCTTTTAGAACCAAGCCAGCCAATGACTATACAAAGTGGGAAGGGCCAGACAACTCATTCATCTCAGCTTTTGTCAGTGTGAAATAAAATGGGTGTGTGGGGGTGGGTTAGTGACAATATTTTACAACTGTTATGCAAAAACTTCTCTTATCTACCTCATTTTTGAGCCTGGCAACAAAAGGTGATAGACAAGACTACAATGAATTGCAACCTGACAAGCCTTTCTGCAGGTTTTTTTCTAACAATGGTGCAATTAAAACCTGTCCATATTTGGAACTTTGGCTATTGTCTTTTCCAAAGGTTTTTCAGACTTTTTACATTTTGCTGTCATTATTCCTTTTCCCTTTGCTCGCTGTATAAAGTGAGTAAATCTAGAAACTGTAGCTCAGTAATTCAGAGCTTCAGTCTCTGCAGGGAAATGATTAAGGTTAAGGTAGATTTTTTTCTCCCCTTTCCAAAACAAGGAGCTCTACATTTTGTTTCATAAATATACTGGAAGAAACAGGGAAGAGCTTCATTTCAATACGAGAAGTTGTTATGTTTACTTTTCCTTAAAAAGAGTTTGCTTGGAATATGTTTTTAGGTTAAACAGCCAGAATGTTGTACATCATAATTTTTGATGTGCTCTTTCTCACATTTTTAATTCTTGGAAAAAACTGCCTAGCACATGTTTGCATTTGCTTTGAATTCATTACACACTATTGCTTGTGTGAAATGTTGAATACAGGATATTTGCTTATTTTAAACACAAGAACTTAGACTGATTTCCAGCCATGATATAACCAACAAAAAGAGAAAAAATCATGACTTTAGGTCTAGGGCATTTATGCCTAAGATGTATTCATGTATCATGTTTCAAAATCTCATCTGTGGTATTCTTCCTTGCAAAAACAAGATGATAGTGGTGAAAATATAATAATTTCAGTGTCTCAAGACCACATACACTTTTAAGTGATTTGCAAATGATGTTAGGCTAAATACATTAATCAGAAAGAATCTCAGCCTTTAGGAGGGTTAAGATATCACAGTGAGCTTGTCACAGCCACTGAAAACAAAAAGTTTGCTTGAAGCAGAACAGGGACATGTGTGGGTTCCTGCCATGCTTGTCAGGAAGCAGGAAAGAAAAGCCTGTCTGTCTGTAAATAAAAAAAAAATGTGTTGGATAAGGTGTATTGTACCTCCATAATGCACAGGCAGTTAAATATCTGCCTGTGCCTCACAGCTCATAGGTGCCTCAGCTCTATAGGTGATATTCTGTGCATTAATGTCCTGCATTGATGTCCTGTGTGCATTCATTTTCCTCAGACTTTCTCAGGAAAATATTTCCTGTAGAAGAGATTCCAAAACGATTCAGTCTGACTTTCCCCTGTGACTGTAAGACTCAGAATGGTTTGCATTCCACTCTGGCAATTCCCCTGGTGGGGTACAGAAAAGAGGTGTCACCAAGTGGGACATGTAGGTGTCCTGTCCCTTGGTGTGCCCTGGATGATGAACAGCAGCAGTGACTGGGGACATTTCACCCCTTTGTCCCCTCCCCACCCAGCAGCTGCCCCATGGTGCTGAGGCTGAGCTTCAGCACAGCTCTCTCTGCCATGGTCCTGTCCTCAAACACTGGCATCTGAAATATACTGGAAGGTGCTTTCCTTCCTGGTCTTTTGCTCAGCCAAAAATTAGAAATCAGCATTCTCAGAAGTGCTCTCCTTCCCAAATACTCCAAGGAATGTCTAAAAGAAATCATGCATTGTTTCACACTAGTGTGCCCTTACTGTCAGTTCCCCTTCCTCCTTTCCTCCAGCCCTCACCTGAGGCATCCAACCATCCACTACCCAACCAGCACACCATCTCAGAAATTACTGCTTTTATGGAGGAATACAACACACTATTTTCTTTCCACAGGATTTCTTCTCCTCATCCAGTCAGGAAATATTCTTAACACATTCTTTAATAGACACTGTTGCCAAATAATTTGCCTCCAATATGCTCTCTGTAAATAAACTATAATCATCATTATCCTCATCATCATCAGTGGCACTGATTATCTTTCATTAACTTCCTTCTTTTGTCAAAGCAGTTAATGATGGTCTCACAAATACAGGAAACCAAACTCCCAACTATTGCCAATGTTCTTCTAAGCATAATTTTGCTTACTTACATGTAGTAAATCTATTTTTGGCTTGGAGCTAAGTTGAACAAGTCGTGAAGGACTTGAAGTCCTGAAGGAGCAGGGACTAAACAAAGATTTTGGCATTATTTTTGTCAGATAGGAATAGCACCATGTGTGGGTATTTTCCAATAGAGCCTTGTCCAAAGTGACATCACAGCTGGTGGCAGCACAGAGTGCAGCTGAAAAGCAGAACAGGAGAGCAGAACAAAGCTGAGTGCTGGTCATCACTGAATCCTTGCTACCTCTTTACTCCCCTGTTTAAATGCCTTCAGAATTGGATGTATCCACCAAAGCTCAGTTTCTGTTAATTTCTTTTCATGTAATATCTGCCTAAAGAATATTTCCAAAAGCTATCATTGTCAGTGTAGGCCTACTAGAGAGAATCTCATTTAGAGTAATCAACTGTCACATAAAACATAAAAATCTTGATGTAGCTTCTCCCAAGTCTTTAAACAATCAATCCCTTGTATTAACTGATAAATTAACATTTATCTGTATAACCTACTTGGAGAAATACCACCAAAACAATTTCTGAATGGAAAAAACAGAAGCTATATTTAGCCTGTGGCTTAAAACTTCATGTCCATAAACTAGGAGGGCAGACTAATAGATGCCAGGAACAACCCCAAATCTCAGACATTCAGATTCCTTAACTACAAAAACATTCTTGCACACAGAAAGCTTGCCTGCTCACAGTCCTTTCTGCAGCAAAGCTGACATGCTCTGTGCTGCAGCTCCTCCCCAAAAAATTGATGTTTGTACTGTTAATGAAGCACAGGAAAAAACAAAAAGTTATCAGGGATAGAGTGTTCTCAGAATGAGCCCTCACTACCAGGATGGGACTGGTGCTGGACCTGTTGTATCCAGAGCTGAGCTGCTGCTCTCTGAGCTGAGCCATTCCAGCCTCAGTCAGGTGCTGGCCAGAGCCAGACCCATGCAGGGAAATGGATTTGTAGAAAATTCTCAAAACCTAACAAAAAGCTCACACAGTGTACATCTGTATGCAAACTTTAAAATAGGAAATACTAACTTAGAAATACCATAGAATAAGACAGATATTGTTGAGAGAGAAATTGAACTAGAAACAAGTTTCAAAAGATAGCCTTACAAAAAAGACTAAATGCTTTAAAAAACAGAACTATAAAAAATACATTGTAGAAAGACTCAGGAAAAGCAATTTTAGACAATTAACTTTAAAGCATTTACAGCATAGTGCAGCTAAAGCTGCTAAACCAAGAAATGCTTATAGTGTATTGTAATTAAGAAATAGTTAACTTCTGCTTGTGATAGCATAAATTATAATATCTATATTGTCTCACCCTTCTCATGAAACTAAAAAGAAAAGTTTTTAAAACACCTCTCAGTTGCCCCATCTCTAAGCCAACAAAAAGCTTTGTCCAACACCCACTCACTGCCCACCAAGCAGGACTGGGGACAGAATCCCAGGGTAAAAACTCATGGCAAAGACATTCTAATAGGAAAAGCAAAAGCCACACATGCAGCAAAGCAAAGGGGGGAATTAACTCCTGTGGCAGCAGTGTGTTCAGCCAGCTCTGGGAGAGCAGGACCCACCACGTGGAGCTGTCACTGGGGAGGACCAACACCAGCAGGCCAGGCTGTACAGGCTGAGCACGGTGCCAAATGGCCTGGGCTACCCCTCTGGCCCCTTGGGTTCAGCTGTCTCCCCCCATTTTCCCAGCCCCTCCCCACAGAAAAGGCCTCAGCTCTGTGCCTGCTCCATCACTGTGAGATCATCACTGTGCTCTGCACAAACCCCAAACAGCCCCCTGGCAGACACTGGGAATAAAGTGAAGCCCACCTCAGCCCAAAGCAGAGCTCTGTCCTAACCCCACCTCAGCCCAAAGCAGAGCTCTGTTCTAAGGAGGAATCAGAGACATCAGGAGCAGGTACCAGGAGTTAATTGGCATCTGGTACTCAGCCTGAATGCACTGCTGCTGCTTTCTGAACTCAAGCACCTATCCTGAAACGCTGGCACTGCACCACTGCAATGCAGGCACACACAGCTAAAGCAGTTCCTGAAATGGGTTCAATCACTTCCAGCTTCAGGTGCTCACTCTGCTCACACCTGGGCCAGAGGGGCTCTGCTCAGCATCCCAGCACAAAGCTGTACAGTGGTTCCAGCTTCTCTGTGGACAATGGCTCAAACTTCACACACTGCCCAGGAATTCAGTTTTTGACATGATCAAGTATTTTGCTTCTCAAACAGTGGTTTTTTGTTTTTTTTTTTTTTTCATGATGCAGCCTTTCCCAATCAATTTTCAGCAGCCTCAGAAGAATTCTGCAATGTCACAGAGGGAACACAACAGTCTGAATGCTGTGGTGTGATCTCCTGCAAGAAGCCAAAATAAATGGATTCTTATTATTCTCCTACCAGAGACTGCTAAGTCATTCTGGTGGCTTGTCTTTTTCAGTGGTAAGAATGCACTGGATTCACACACCAGCACAGTTCAGGAATTCAAGGATGGCTCTCCAGGGAAGAATAACAAGCCTACAGCTCCATCTGGTGAGTCAGCCAGCCAGCAACATCAGCATAGAGGAACTACAGTTAAAACACACAACCAACACTTCATTATTTCCAGGATTTATTTGCAGAAGAAATTAATAGGACACTAATTCTCACCAGCAAATCCTTAAATGACCCCTCTCAGGCTTGTTCTGTTTCTAGTTTTACTCACTGGTGAAGCCCAGAAAGTAATTTTAGAAGAAACTTCTGTGCTAAACTAAGAAAGATTCCTCTACATAGTCTCTCTGTGCTGAAAACATCATAGTTAACTAGCAGAACTAATATAAAAATAATAGAAGGTAAGAAGTTCTGCTGCTTCTGGCATCAGAGATTTCATTAGTTCTGGACAACAGAAGGCAGCTCAATGAAAGTATCTAAATGATGAAAATAAACATTGCTAATATTCTTTCTGCTGTTGTTCTTTGCTGTGGAGGAGGAGGATGTATTTGACATTTGTTTTTCAACTCAGAAACATGCATTATTATTGTTATACACAGTGCTTTTCATCTCCAAGGCCTTCTATAAAGATGAGTTCTCACATCACCAATCATAATTACTGTAGAAGAAAAGGGTGTCCAATTTTAATGCAGCCTTAGCACCCAAAAATGGAATTACAATACAATGTTTTGTGGCTGCTAGTTCTGCATTCAGATGCCATTAATTCTAAGTTTGAAATAACTTCATGGAACATTCACTTTTCAGCAGTGCACCATTCTCCCATGAAGTGTTTCTGGGCAGTACCTGTGGTGCAGAGCTGCATGCCAGGTACAACACCCATCCACACTGCAGCCTCACTGCAGGAACAAAGGATGAAGAAAGAACTACATTTTGTTATTTTTGCTTTCAATCTTAGTTTTTAGTTACAGACTTCTTTAATGTACTTATTCATCAGCTAAGAAAGATTTAGTTCAGTGTGAGTAGTGAATTTAGTTTCACATGCATCATTTTGTCCATCTG
Organism: Peucedramus taeniatus; assembly: GCA_013400575.1. Classification (NCBI taxonomy): domain Eukaryota; kingdom Metazoa; phylum Chordata; class Aves; order Passeriformes; family Fringillidae; genus Peucedramus; species Peucedramus taeniatus. Next base: position 23,725 of record WBNO01027773.1, on the reverse strand, counting down.
GACTTTCATCTTTGTTCCTTGTTGTAAAATTTGAGTAGCTTCTCACCTTCTCTCTTTGCCCCCCTCTAACATCACTATCTCTCAAGTACAAAAAAACCCTAAGCTATTGCATTTTCTTTCATTGGGCTAGACTTGGCATGGCAGAGATCTTTGTTCCATGATAGATGCATATTTTATAGAGACACCATCCCTTCTCCACAGTACTACCCACAAAAATCACCACACTGCTCTTCAGGATATTAATGTCAATCCTGATTACACTATTTTAGCTGTGGCCAGGAAGTTTAAACTCCATAAGTAGAGTGTTGCTGTTTGCAATAAACAGTTCTTTTAAAATGTACCTTCCTAAATCAGCATTCTTTTAAGGAAGATCTCACAACAAAGGGCAGGTGCTCAGCAATTTCAGAGGAATAAAAAGCTCTGTTTCTTCCAATACATCCTCAATTTCATATTACAAGGAAAGAAAGCACTCATTCCCATGTTTTATGCAATCTTTCCTTCTATAATCAGGAAGAGAAATTTAGAAGTATACAGCATATCACTGTGGATTAGGGACATACAAGATCTTCCTGGCCAGCTAAAATGGGCAGAGGAATTTGCAACATGACTGTACTTGGAGAGCAAGACTGAGAGGGAGGGTAAGATCCATTAATGGAGCAGTGGTCTGACATTTTAACTATTTTTAGCCTGCTCTAAAAGCAGAAATGGTTTCGTTGCTGAGTTGCCTATCAGTCATTTTAAATATGATACTCTGTCTCACTTTTAAAACCAATTTATAATGTTGTTTTACTTATGCCTCTCCACCCTCATATTACAAAACATTTGCTAAATCAGTTTTGTTATCCTGAGACAAATGGGCCAGAGTTACCATAAGTGACCAGTGTCCCATGAAGTAAAAGATTATCCTGAATATAAGAACACATTCCCCTGTTTTGATTTTCAGTATTTCTTGATACTGACAACTACAGGAACATCACCATAAGGTAAACAGACTCAATTTTAATAAACCATTCTCGTTTATTAAAGGTCAACAAAGGTCTAATGCCTAATGGTTTCTTAGCTTTGTAATGGACTGGAATTTTGACTTCCAAGTAACAGGTGAAAGATAAAGTGCATCCAACGTGAATTTCCCTTTTTCTTCCTTATAGTGCAAACAGGTGTTAAGAATACATGGTGTGAGACAAGACAAAAAAAAAAATCTATGTTTACAGTAAAAATTTTAAAAGGGTAATTTATAAATTAGACTGCAGTACGAAAAGTCAGCATTGTAGAAAAGGTTAGGCCAGTATTCCTATTTCTAAAGCCACTACTCCTATTTCACACAACATGAAATTACTAACTAGGAATTTTGAAGAAGCAATTGATCTACTCCTGATTAAATGGATCAATGGGAGAAAGCAAAAGGTGTGTAATTAGCTCATGGAATTGACTACTGCTCATTATTACTGAACCATCCTGATTCAAAGCAAGCACTGAATACTGACTGACTGTGGAGATGGGACAGGGAACAACACCCAGAGTGTTCCTCCACTGTCACTTGAAGGACACAACAGAGAAAAGGCTCCTTGATGTGTCAGTTCCATCCTGTGAAAGGAAAAACAGTAAGACTGGAGCTCAAGCAGAATAATCACCTCTGGAGTTTACCTTCAAGAACTTTACCTTGCTGCACAGAGCCTCCACCTGCCACTCCCACACCTCCAATCCACACAACCCAAAGAACAGCAGTAAAACAATGCATGCACCTCCTTTGTGATTTCTGATTACTGAACTGAGTAGACAAAACTACACCTGGGATCACATGTTACTAACACAGTGTTTCTGTTTAAAACAGTGCTAAGATTTTTCACTCTAGAGCTACATTAAAGCACAGGTGAGAATGGAACAGTCACCCTGGTTTCTGATGGCTTAACCAACAATTCCAGTTTGCAGTGGGAGATCATTTGCATGAATACAGTGCTGTAACTCACAGGTACACATTTACACACTAAGTCAGGCACAGTGCAAACAAAGTCCCTCTCCCAACACTGCAATGACTCATTTTATCTGTAGTATACAGAATCAAGTCATCATTTATTTGAATAGAATGTAAATATTTTCTATACAGTGTGGTACATTACAATGCTCATTTTTATTTAACGATACCATGCAAACAATCCAAGAAGTCAAGAATGTTCTTCTGCAAACTGCTTTGGAAGCACCTGTGCTGGAAGTAATCTGCATGTGTGGTCATTCCATTCTGAATTACTGAACAGTGATAGTAAAGAAGAGATAAAGACACTGTAATTCCATACAAGCTTTGAAAGGCATTATATTAGGATACTTAAGACTTAATTATACATCCACCACAAGCACTTCTAAATACTAATATTATTTCTTCCTTGTTCAAATTCTTCCCACAGCATTAGCTCTTGACATTTTTTTTAGTATGATTTCAAAATAAAAATAAAAGAGCATTTAATAACAGACTATTTCATGTCCATTGTAACAGAAGAGATAAAAAACTATTCTGGGAAACAGTGTGCATCAAGCATGGGCTGTGAATGGCTTTACTCTCACACTGTGTATTGCATAAATCCACACAAAACACTGCATGCACTTCATTTTCCAAGTGAATTCATCTGTGCATTTGTATATATGCTTTCCATTCCTTGAAGCTCCTACATTCAAACTTTAGGCACCTGTGTGCATGAAAAAGAAGCTTTAGAAATTAAGAGTGAGTGAAGGGATATGTTGGGGCTTTTGGGAACTGGTGCTCTTGTGAGACTAAAGACAAAGCTTAAATGAATCACAGTCAATGTCAATGCAAACCACATATGCTATGGAGTCTGCAGGGGCTCTGAAATGTGTGTGAAGACAGCTGTTATCACTCTAAAAACATCTCTTTATGGCAACAGCTCCAAACAGTGACACAATTTTGTCCCATTGTGAAAGAGTCACAGAGTTCCAGACGGATACTTCCACTAGACAAGCAGGAATTCCACTTTGCTTTAGCCCGGCGGTTGAAATTTGCGTCTCTAAAGCACCTAAGCCATCCTCTAAAGCTTTGACAAACTTAAAGCAAAACCACGGCGGTGCTGTGCTCTAGGGCTTGACCTTGCCCTCCTTCAGCAGGCGCTGGTTGAGCTGGCAGAGCTGCCTGAGGAAGCCGTCGTTGGGGCCGATCTCGCGCTGCTGGCGCACGGCGCAGAGCGCGCTGCGCAGCTCCAGGCCCCGCCGCAGCATCAGGTAGGCGATGACCAGCGTGGGCGAGCGGCTGTAGCCCTCGCGGCAGTGCACCAGCACCTGGCCTGCAGGGAGACAGTCACACCTCAGGTTATGTGGCACCGGGGGATGAGAGCAACAGGAAATAACAGACTTTTTGCTGCTTGCCCGTGGATGTGGCTGCCAAGGCTTTGAAGGGATGTGCTGCCTCAACCTTTCTTCACGCTCACGTGAAAAATGCATATTATATGATTGGGTCTTGGCAAATATTAAAATGAGTACTATATGTGTTATGTTGGAAAGTTATATTGTATTAATTTTGTAGTACTGTATTAATCCTTTGTAAGTAGTTTTAGAAGAAACTTCTGTGCTAAACTAAGAAAGATTCCTCTACATAGTCTCTCTGTGCTGAAAACATCATAGTTAACTAGCAGAACTAATATAAAAATAATAGAAGGTAAGAAGTTCTGCTGCTTCTGGCATCAGAGATTTCATTAGTTCTGGACAACAGAAGGCAGCTCAATGAAAGTATCTAAATGATGAAAATAAACATTGCTAATATTCTTTCTGCTGTTGTTCTTTGCTGTGGAGGAGGAAGATTAACTTCTGTAACTGTAAAACTGTAAATACAGTTTTTAAGCTATAGCATAATGTTAAAATAGAAACTATGTGATGTAAGATACTTTTTGTAACTAGCTCAAGAAATGGGTAAGATAACCAAGAAATTCTTTACATAAAGATAACAGCAACAAGACACCAAGATCCCAAGAGAAGAATTACTGCCTCCTTATCGGAAGAACCAGACTCCTTCCAGATTTCTGGGAGCCAAAAGAAATTGATTTACAAGATGAAGGGGGGGCAGAAATTAAGCAGAAGACATCCTTTGTTTGAAAAGAATGTTTGAATCATGTATGAGATATGTGAATATGTAACAGGTTATTGCTTTTAAGGGTTAATCCTTTGTTAGCAAAGGTTTAAGGGNTTGCTTTTAAGGGTTAATCCTTTGTATGCTTTTTGGGGGCTTGGTGCCCAGGGAGCATCAGGACATCCATAATTCTTTGCTTTTATTGTCCTTTATTGTTCTAACCCTGATTGTCCGAATTCTTATTGCTCTAATTTTTATGACTATTTTTGTAACTATTTTATTACTATTAAACTTTTAAAATTTTAAAACAAGTGATTGGCGTTTTTCACACGCAGAATTTATCCAAGCAAGCATCCAGAAGCTGAGGGAACAAATAAAGGATATAAAGGTGGAAAAATACCCAGATTGGATCAATGAACTTTTCGGACAATGGGGGTTGACAAGATGGGTTTCATCTTTTGTCAAAGGAATTTTTTGGATTGTAATAATTGTTTTTATCATTTTACTCATGTTTCCCTGTTTAGTTAAGTGTCTGCAGAAGTCCACTGGGGAAGTCTTCAAAGTAAGAAAAAACAGGGGAGTTGTAGAATCCTCTGAATCCTTCCCCCTCAGGGAAATCCCCAGGATTCCAGGCACCTGGAGAGAGGATCCCCTGCAGCCTGTGGGGAGGACCATGGTGAGGCAGGCTGTCCCCCTGCAATCCCTGCAGGTCCAGAGCAGAGCAAACACCCCCTGCAGCCCATGGGGTGGGGAGGACCAGTGCCAGAGCCAGGGGACATGCCCAGAGGAGGCCATGACCCATGGGAAGGCTGCACTGGAGCAGGACCTGTGGCTCCATGGATAGAGGAACACATGCTGGAACAGGTTTCTAGGCAGAATTTGTGAACCTGTGGAAGCCCTCACTAAAGCAAACTGCTCCTGGAGGGCTGTGCCCCATGGAAGAAAGGATCCAGCCTGGAGCAGGTAATGCAAAGCTGCAGCCTCTGGGAGAAGTTCTTGGATGTCTCCTGTGGGTGAGACTGGAGCAGAGGAAGAGAATGAAGAGGGAGGTGCAATAAAATTGTGTGATGAACTGGCTGCAATCCCCATTCCCTGTACCCTTGTGCTCCTTGGCATGAGGAGGTAGAGAAAATAGGGAATGAAGCTGAATGTGGAAAGAAAGGAGGGTAGAGGGAAGGTCTTTTAAGGTTTGATTTTGTTACTCATTCCCCTACTCTGATTTGATTGGCATTAAGTGAAATTAACTTCCTGAAGTTGAATCTCTTTTGCCTGTGATGGTAACTGCTGGGTGATCTCCCTGCCCTTATCTTGACCCATGAGACTTTTGTTTTATTTTTCTCCCCTGTCCAGCTGAGGCAGGGATTGCTGGCATGGCTTGGTGGGCACCTGGTGTACAGCCAAGGTTAAGCCACCACGTGGGGAAATCCTACAGCGAGGTATCCAAAAATTGAAAAGCAGGCCACTGCTCCCTTTGAGAAATCTAACCTGATTTTATTGTTTCTCAGCTTCTTCCTCTTTGACCTGCTTTTGCAGACACAGAAATTTTCTCCTTCCCAAATGCAGTGGGACATGTAGCCCCAGTCTACTTTCCAGAGTAAATTGTTTTGTGAGACAAGAAAACAGCTGAACCAGACACACACACTTTTATCATAACCACAACTTGCTTTGAATCACACCAACAGAAATCCTGTTACCACATTTGCCTTAAACAGCAAAAGCTTCTCAGTTCAAGGCAAATCATGGTAAAAGAGCTAAAACAATTAATTCTCAATATTTCTTGAGAGCCTGTAGTCATAAATTAGCAAAATTTAGAGATCTTGATTATATACAAGGAAGAGAATTGACTTTTCAGCAAGTGGTCAGAAGAAAAAAGGCTTCTAGCCTTTCTCTGTGAAAGGCAGTGCCTGAAGGGCTGCCTTCCACACCTGCAGGATACCAGCCCTGCCTTCCAGAACTTCAGGCACTGCACACTAGAATGAAGTTGAAGCAGAACACTATTATATTCCTCTTCTTTTCACTATCCTTACTCTACACTTCAATGTCAAACAAATCTGCAGTAGCCAATTAATCTTAAAACTGACTCCAACATTACCCAGCTCCAAGGTTCCTCTTTGTTTACCACATTAAAAAACCAGTGGTGGGCATGGGAAACAACTGCTAAGACTGAAAGAATCAGCAAATGGAACTGCTGCAAATCCAGATTGACTCTGAATTTACTGACCCTGAAACTACTGAGATTAAACTGAGCAGGTACAGTCATGGCACAGCAAACCCTTCTCTCCTCCAGCAGCCCGTTTCAGTGAGTCACAGTGCTAACTGCAAGAGCTGCATTTAATTTTTAGAATTTTTCATACTGCACCAAACTGGATGTAGAATTTATTTCCATCTGTCAAAACCCACATCACAACTCCAGAACCCCTTTGCCCTTGTTTCAGAGAAAGAACTTCTAGAACTGTGTGAGTTCTCATTCCTCCTATTCAATGCTCAGTCACGAAGCAAGAAAGAAATTAAGCATGGGTAGAAATAACTGGAATGTTGAAATAGCTAGACAACACAAACACCATCTGTCCCACTGCACTGTGTCCTAGGATTTCTGCTCTCAGGAAATACACTATAGAGAAATGTGTCAATAAACAACATTGCAAATATAACCTTCAACTTTCCTGCAATCCTAGGAAATAGAGGCAATCAACACATAAAATAATGTAATGGCAATGCAATAAAAACTGTAAGGTGACAGTCTGTATTCTTACTGTACATTTGGAAAAAAACCCATGTAACAGGTTATGCAACTACTCTTCAATACTTGTATTACTTGTATCACTTCTGCCTTTAAATTGTAATTTCTAATGTCTTGAAACAAGTTTTAGACCTTTATTTTTTTAAAAAAAATATAATGTGATTTAGCATTTCTAAGGAAAAATAAAAACATCTCTTCCCAGAAAGAAACTATATAAGATGCAGCAGCTGTTCCCCATTTCAAAGTCACCCCTACAGGGACAGACTTCCCTTTGCCATGTACTGGAGACCTACATGTATAAACACAAGACTAAGCTGTCTTATTGTGCATTCTTGTACCTTTGATTCAGGGCCTTTATCAGATTTTTTCACTTGGTTGTTCTGTGGACAATACGAGCAAAGAAGCATTTTAAACAGCAAATCTCTAAGAAACATATGCAGTGCACAGAAAACATGCTAGAAAGGTATTTCAGTTTGCCTTACCATCCTTCTGGGAAAGGGCTTTGTCAATAAAATCAGCTGCCTCCTCAAAATAGCGACTGAGGTTAAATTCCTGTGTATCGTTGGCTTTAATGCCATGGTATCTGATGCCTGAGCCTTCATAGAACTCTGCATTAGTGTTCACATGCATGAATGATTTTCCCTCTGCTGCATTCAGAACATGGGTTATCCCCAGACGCTGCAGCCTCATTATGTTCTTGGCTATGAACCTGCATGACAAAAAGTGTCAAGAAAATTATTAGAATTTGGTCAATCATCTCAGTATTTAGGTATTGATAACCAAACCCTTTCATTTTTCTGTTAATAGATGCCAAATATACTGTTCCCAAAAGTGAATTAGCTACAGGTTATAAATTCACAAAAATATTCAGAGCCATGGTCCCTACTTGTGCATGAGAGAATGCTGCTTTCTTGGCTGACAACTGAGGAATGCACACATGAGAGTGAATCTGCATCTGTTAGATCCCACTATGGCATAAAATTCTAACTTTCTGAACATAAAATTCTAACCAAAGTAGGAAAATACTGGAGATGGTAACACATTAACTTCTAAGATTAACCATTATCCACATTAAATGATTTTAAAAACAGCGATAAAAAGCCTCTACTGTCAGATACCAGTGTTGCAGAACTTAATAAGCAGTACTTGCTAATTTAGCAGGCAGCTCAGACAAATGGACATTTTAGGGGGCAATTTTAAACACTATGAAACAGCACTGACTTCTTATCAGGCCACAGGAATAAAGTAACTGATATCATCTAAGGGCTACTAAGAGGTGTAGTCCTATGTCCTGTGCTACTCAACACCTCTGAAGTCATGGAAAGATCTGTCAAGGCTATGCAGAGGCCAGCAACACAGAGATACCATTCAGTCTATGAGACTCAGTGTTTCCATCACAAGTGTTACAATTTTCAGTGTCTTAGCTGAAATCAGTATCTGAATGTGAAAGAATCCAGATGAGTGATGTTTAATATGCTAAAGTGCTTAAGAAAGCATGTAGTACTTTCAGGTCAGCTAATCCCTTCCAACTCCTCAGTTTTTCCAGTAATTGTAGCTTCCATCTTTAGGTGGCTAAAAGTGACCTACCCTATTAGAGAATAATTGAGCTGGATGATAATAATCATGCCTTTCAGGCTTGATGGTGACAATTAATTATATCCAGTAATAATGCCATAAGCTTTGATAAAAGCTCCAGGATGTAAAATGGCAAAGAACCCTGCTCAGTAACACAACTGACCATGCACCAATCTCAGCTTGTGCCCTGGGATGCAATCTACAGTAAGAGGAGCAAACCATTACATAATATCAGGAGAGCATTAACTCCTTTTTGCCATAATCCCACTACTTTTCATTCTGAGTCTGATTATTTCCATGTTTAAGTTGCAATATTTGCCTCACTCTCCTAGGAAGAAAAAAACCCCACATGTTTTATCACACAACATGGAGTCCTAGTAAAATCTAAGCCCCCCTAGTCAACATTAGCAGAATGTGACAGAAAGCTTTACCTGAAGGTCAACTCAGTTCCTGCACAGTTTTTGAAAAGAGGTAGCCTAGACAAATTGTTTTTAAAAGCAACTTTCAGTATGTGTCTAACTGGATACGGAAACAGAAATATTTTTTAAAAACTCCCAACAGCTCAACACATAAATTGCAAATACAAGAAGTCTTAATATTAAGCTGAACTCCAGATAAGCATTTGTGCAGTATCACTTTGGACAAGTTTCTGTGAGATGTAAATGCATCCAGGGCTTTTGGCTGGACACTTAGGTAATCTGAAAACTTAAACACCCAAATTAGCCAGTTTACATCTATATGAATCTCTGAGTTCATTCACTCACAGTTTTTATGTAATTCAAAGCCATGAACATCTTGAGAATTCTTTTCTTCCTGATGACTGCACACCCCTTAAATTCTAGTGAAAGCAGATGAAGATTTATGCATGACTGAAGCTTCTACATTTTCTGCTGTCTGTGCCAAGCAACTATGGCAATGAGCCAAATATTTGTAAGACTTCATTACCCAAACAAATGCTGACAGATTTTCCATCTGGCAGGACATCATCTGTGCCAGGGGAGAGGTTTCAGTGTCTGGAGAACTCTGCTTTCAACACAAAAATCCTACAGAGCAAGGCCAAACCAAAAAGTGTTAATTCAGCAGTGAGTTCCTATGCTTAGTAGGGTGAGAATATGGTTTAATTAATATTATAAAGATCAGCATATATCTGACTGTTCAGCATCAATAGGAACTCCCATCCTGAAATCATGGTTGAATCTGGCAAGAGACTGGCTTCCCTGGAGGAAAACTCATTCCCAGTGAATGATTTTTGCACATTTTACAGATGATTTTCTTACACAGCTAGAGGTGAAAAAGAGAGAATTTGTATGCCATTTGTTTCTCCCTTTCCAAACAGTCCTTGGATCTCTCTCATCCTTAACATTTCATTCCAGCTGCATCATGTTGGATGTTGAAATGCTAGCTCCTTCAAATAGCAGAGAGATGCTAACATCAGCTTCATCTGGTTCCTGAAAAAAAACCACAGAATCTTGTCCATTCTCAGTATGGAAGATTTAGACTTCCTTGTCCTGTGAGAAACACCAGTAAGAAGTGTTTCTTTTGAACAGAGATGAATTATTTTACCAGCCACAAAACACAGGTTTTGGAGAACCATTCATCAGCAATTAAGGATACACGAGGCTATGAACTATTGCCTTATGGAATTATAAGCAATTAAACCAAGTTTTTAATGGCAAAAAACACCAACCTATTAACACATTTTAATTTGCACTGTCCTGTCCATGCAAAATTGTTTCCTTACACTTCCCTCAGAGTCACTAAATTTAATATTAATTTTGGGAGATTGCCCTCCATACTCCTTACAACACATCTGCACTTCTAGCACATTAAGAACAAAGAATTGCTCCATGGGTTACCCACATACATTAAAGCAGACAGAAAAAGTAAGACTGGGCATTCAAAACTAGAACATTTTTACCAAATACAGTTCTGGAGACAAGGCCATAATTGTTACAGGTTTCCAGGCACCTGGGAAAAACCCCACAAACAAATTCCCTTAGTGTGCAGTTCAGAAATCTAAGCCTGTTCATTTTCAGGTAAAACACAGGTTTTCACGAGAATGGGTGCTCTGGATAAAAAGCCTCCCACCCTCCAGTGTGCTGACTGCTCCCTCTTGTCCCCATTTTTACACAATCTTGATAAAAATGAGCTCTGTCCAACCCTTCTGGTCAGATTAAGATGTTACACTGAAACACATCTCCACTTATACAGAAACACAAAGGATGTGCACTTGCAGCGCATCCCAAATTATTATTTTGTTACTGTTTGAAAATACATAATTGTGCTAGCCTATCACCTATGTAATTCTTGTTTTAGAGGTATTACATTTTTACTCTTGTCTTCACAAATTTTGTCTAGTATTCTTCAGAGGTCAGAATTGCCTATGGTAATACGGAAACCTGTAATTTTCAAAATACTTTATCATTTTACCTCTGCATTTTCATTAATTTTGACTTTCATATATTGCCTGGAAGATCCATTGCTTTGGCTCTGCCTGCAGCTTTAAGTCACTGGACAGATAAACAGATAAACTGTTATTCTACACTATGACTCAATTTAACCTCATCAGTCTGAATGTCTCTCTGTTGTAATTTTTATCTAAAGATGAGTTACTCTTAAGGAGACACAGCAGCCCTTCTGTGCAAAATATTCTAAAAGGTAACCAGCAGAAGTTCCTAAATCTCACTCAGAGGTTTGAATTTTTTCCTGTGATTTTCTGTTCAAATTCTATTGTTTTCATATCACTTGTCATTCTGATCCCCCTATTCTGGCTGCTCGGTGAATTTTTATTGTTATGAAATCTTGGTTTCTTGTTATCCAAAGTGTGACCCTGTACTGCACGCAGCAAGAGTAAAAAAGCTGGACTTGAAGCTCAAAATTATGTTGGAGATTCATATTCTTTCAGTATGACTAATATAGCAAATGCTGCTTAAATGCAGAATATATCACAGCTCCACTTGATACAAAAAATCCTTTTAAATATTAACATTATTTCCAGTTTGAGAATATCAAAGTTCACCATGCAGTGACCAAATCTTAATGGAAATCCATCTATTCAACTAGACCTCAGCACTACCTTAACTCTCTGCAGATGCTTCAAAGATATTACTGCCCCTTAAGTCCTGAAAAATTAAGCAGATTATCTGTTCCAATTGTGAAATAGTTTTTTTCAGCCAGCAAGTTATTTCTTACTTCTAGCTGCCCTCTACAATTTTTCAGCATTCTTTTAAAAACACTGACAATACAAGTGCATGTTTTCTGTTTGTCCAACTAGCAGCTGAACTGTGCCTGTGCTACAAACTGCACTGGTGCTTCAGATATTTTTGTCATTTATTACATAAAAAGTCCTTTTCAACAGTCAAGATTTCCACTAGACAGATTTTCTGCTGTGCAACTTATTCCTGCATTATCTGTTCCTAGACACCCTTGTATGTGAACATACTAAAGTACTTATTCTATAATTAAAATCAATTACTGAACAATGAAAACGGCTCTGTAGTAGCTAACTACCTTCAAAGTTATTTTAAAATTATTTACTGCACAAATCAGCTCGCAAACTATGACTTCCTTTTGTCCAGGAAAAAACTACTACTACTACTTTGTAACTACTACAAGTATGAAGGAATGGTGGCTGTCAGACACCAGGCTGGCTACTGAATGATTTCAGTCCCATCTCTACACGTGCGTGTCCTGGCAGTAACAAATATAATTTAGTTTGGCTTAAAAGGAAGTTAGTGACAACCTATGATCGTGACTTGTACTTCCTTAGGAGGTAAAAACCTAAAATAAGAACAGGGATCACACAAACTATACATGTGGTTTGTTGTTTGTTTTTTTTTTTTTTTTAATCCCCAATTTCACAGGGAAAAAGTGTACAGAGGTGGACCAAAAAGGGGAAGGAGAATCAGCAGGATAGGACAGGACTGGAACAGATAACTGAAATCATTATAATCATGATGTGGTGCAAAAAATAAACCCCGCAGAGATCCAGCAGATCCCGGCCTGCAGCCTGACTGCCCCCGGCTCCAAGGACCGGGAGCTGCTCGGTGACCGCCCTGCGCCTCACGGCCGGCCCGGCCCGGCCCTTCCATCCCCCGGGCACCGCACCCGGCCCGGCCCTTCCATCCCCCGGGCACCGCACCCGGCCCGGCCCTTCCATCC
>WBNO01027773.1:0-10906 GCA_013400575.1 Peucedramus taeniatus | reverse complement strand
CAGCGGGCGGCGGCTCGGGGAGCAGCAGCGGCGGTCGCTGCCCCGGCGCGGTGCTGGATGGAGCCCGCAGGCCTCACGCTGAAGCTGCTGCTGGTCGGAGACAGCGGCGTGGGGAAGTCCAGGTGCTGCCGCGGCCCGCGCGGGCCCCGAGCGCAGCCCCGGCTTCGGGCTGAGGCCGCGCTTCTCTCCCCACAGCCTCCTGCGGAGGTTCACGGACGGCGCCTTCGAGCCGCACCTGACACCCACCGTCGGTGAGCCCGGAGTCCGCCCGCCCGGGGCTGGGCTTGTTCTGCTGGGCCTGTTCTTGCTGGGCCTGTTCCTGCTGGGCTTGTTCTTTTTGGGGTCCGGAGGCGGATGCGGGGGGCTGCCAGGGCGCGCATTCGGCAGTTCCTTCTGACGAGCCTCCCCTTCTTACGTCTCAGGTATTGATTTTAAAGTGAAGAAAATGGTGCTGGAGGGCCGTGCAGTTCAGCTGGCCTTATGGGTAGGTCTTGTTCTAGACAGATGGGGGTATGTTGGGTTTTGAGAGATGTGCAAGCTGCAAGTGCTCCTTTTTGTGATTTCTCCCCCCCCTCGCTTCCTTCCTGCTCCTCCTCTCTCTTTGCTGAAGTCTTCTGCATGTTGAGATTTTATACTCAATGCGTGCAGAATGAGTGTCATGATCACACAGCAGTAGTTGCACACAAACAAAAGCACTTCTAAAGGCTTCCTTAGTCTGGGTTTGGGACTTCCTTCCGTTCTGGTGGAGGCTTTGCTCTTTGCTGCAGTTTCTGGAAGGCTCTGTGAAGTGATCTCCTCTGAAGATGTCAGCATGGAGAGAGAGGCAGGACACCCTCATGGTCACCGCCCGAGGTCCATCAGTCGAGCTGGTGCTGCCCAGTCTGAGCCCTGGCACACCGTGGATGGAGATAAAGTCCCCGTGGTACACAGGAAGGGTATTTTAGGAAAGACTGACTGGATTAATCTCACCTCAGGCGAAGACAATCCCATCCGTGGCAGAGAGGTGCCTGCATGAGCCAGGAGCACAGAAATGGAGTAAAGCAGAGCGAGGTGATGCTCTGGGTGATGAGCTGGGTGATCGCCTGGAGGGGCTGTGTAGCAACTCTGTGTGATGCTTTATTTTGGTTAAAATCATGCCAAAAAAAATCCCACAAACTTGTTCTTGGACTATTTAAAGGTTGATTCAGATTAACTGGGAAACCTCAGGCATTTGCCCTGAACTTCCTGATGCTGTATTTTCAGCATCTGCAGACTGAAATCAGATTGCAGCTGTGTAATCAGGATTATTTGTAATATAAAACAAACATTTAGTTCTTCCAAGTGGAATGAAAGAGGCTTAGGAAGGAGAGATTTTATGTGTATGGTCATGGGTATTGAGAAAGAAAATGCCATTCTTATTAAGTAATTGGTACTAAAATACAATCTCCCTAGTAACTATGAGTCAAATTAGGTAAGTATAGTCCGGGTTTCAGTTTCCTTTCTTTTAAAACAAAGAATAAATAAATTACAATATAGCTGTTAGTCTGTCATTTTAAGCTGTACATAAAAGGAAATAAATTTTTTTTTCAAAAAATAATTCTTGTGTGATTTGTTGCCTCCTTATTGTTTGTTTTGAATTTCATATTGTACTTAGTACCTCACTTATCTTTACTTATTCATGAGTTTAAGTGAGACATATTGCAGTAATAGTTACTGATTTTAAATTTCTTGCCTACTTAGGTTCGTAGCAGTCTTGAAGTAGTTCTTTCTAACTAGATTTGTCTTGTGGTAAAGGAGCAAAGGGAAATGTTTGGAACCTCTCAGTCTCCTTTCCTGCACAGTCTCTCACAGGAAAATCAGTTATTCCTCATTCAGTTCAGCTGGTTTTGAACCCATCTGTGTGGCTGCTTGCCTTTTATGTATTTCTCTGGAGTCCCCTTTACTTTCTTGTTGTCTCACTCATATTACAGGTTTCTGTTTGTCCTTTTTACTTCCAGTCAGGCCCTCTCCTTGCTTTTCTCCTACTCCTTAACCATTTTCTGCTGCTGTTTCTTCCTGACTGCTTTCCTCATTCTCACATCTTAATGTTTCATGTATCCTTACTGCTCAGGATTAAAATTTTAAATTTAAAATTTTTAATTTGCTCATCTTGTTTAGTTTAAAATACCTTTTTTTAAAATTTGTTCTAAATGTATTTGATGTTGTGTGTTTGGGGTTTTCCCCCCCTCCTTCTGTAGGATACAGCAGGACAGGAGCGTTTCAGAGCAGTGACCCCCAGTTACTACAGAGGAGCTCAAGGAGTTGTTTTAGGTATGAAATAAATGAAAGAAAAACATGATTACAGAAATTGTGGTCTTTATTCTACTAAATTTGCATGTCCTTGCAAAAGGAGGTTATACAAGATAATCAGAGGAATAATTATGGTTTTTTCAACATTACTGCTCATTAGCTCAAACACCAGGTATGCAAAACCACAGACAGGAAATGCTGCTGCTTCAGAGTGTTTTAAATTAAAAAGACAGAGGTGCCATGCTGCAGGCTGTTGAGTGGGTGAATTATTAGCTTTGTAGCTATCACATGGGTGGTTTTCTGGTAATAAGGCTAATCTGGAGTTGTGTTGTGTTCTTTTCCCCATTATGTTTTTACTTCTTTTTTTTCCCAGAAACTATTGATGTGATTGTTCTGATTATGGTAAGACTTGAGGTTTGTACACAGACAATGGATGGATGAGCCCCTTCTGAGTGACAACCACAATTAGAAAACAAAGGGGTTCTTCCTTTCAGGGGTTGTGAAGGCTGGCCTTAACTTTGCTGTACAAATAATCTATTATTTTTAAACCTTGGTGATTTATGTGAATGCAGTTATTAAGTTACCAGTGCCCGAAAGTAGCTTTTAACTCAGTCCATGTTTTTAGCAGCAGTGTGTGTATGTACTTATACATAAAATTAGGTGACAAAATGCCTATTTTAAAATATTCTGTGTGGCCCAATTCAGCACTAGCAACAGGTAGAATATTTCTGTTGGTAAATGTGATTTTCCCTTGCAGAGCTGCTTGTGTTCTGTAATCCTGAAGTGACTTTGGGTGAGCACAGCCCAGTGTGTTCCAGCTCTGGGAGGAGTGTGTGATTGATACCTCTTTCTCTAGTTCTCTAGTACCTTTTGTTTTTTCCAGGCAGAAGTTAGGAAGTGTGGATGGACTAAGTTCTGTCACAACGAAGCAAACGTTCTCCAAGACTCTACAGCTGTTAAGCTCTTTTTCCTCTGTTCTCAGTGTATGATGTTACAAGAAAAGACACTTTCACAGGACTGGGAAAATGGCTGAGTGAGCTGGAAATGTACACCACCTCCAGCAGCACTGTGAAGATGTTGGTTGGCAATAAAACTGATAAGGTCGGTTTGGGAATGCATCCTTTTCCATTCTTCCCTGAATTATTTATTCATCACAGTGTGTAAATGTGAAGTAAGTGCTGTAAGTAATACAGCTGTTGTGTCAGGAGGTAAATTACTCTGCAACTCAGTTCTATCTTCTATCCACTCCTATCATTTTAGAATGAAAAATCCACTTCTATCCACTTCTATCATTTTAGAAGCAGATATTGTTAAAGATGTTAATGGGAGCTTTCCTGGAGAGATGCAATTGATGATATTCCTTTAGGATGGTATAAAGGTCTGCCTGAAACCTGCTGTCTAACACTGAACTTACCTCAGCACAGCTGCTGCTTTCTTTTCTGAGCAGCCTCTGTTGGACAGGTGTTGGGGAAGGGAGCTCAGCTCTTTGGGTGGCTGTGGAGTGTGGCTGTGAGGTGCACTGCTGTTTGTTTCTGTTCTGACACATTTAGGTGCCTGTTGCACAGTGAGGTGCTCTGCTCTTGCCTTGCAAAGAGAGGCTTTGAGTGTGGCTCTGCTGAGCTGGGCTCTCCTCTGCCCCTCCCAGTCTGCCCAGTTTCAGAACCTTTGATGGGCCTTTCTGCTTCTGCTTGATTCAGAACACAGCAGCACATTCATTTCCTGCTGATTTGGCACATGGTGTGGTTCTGGGGCTGTGTTGGACTTGGATGATCCTGGTGGGTCCCTTCCAGCTCAGGAGATTCTGTCATTCTGTGGTTTGATGTTGCTGCTGTTCAGTTTGACCCCCTAACAGCCAGCCTGGCAGTGAGCTAGAGTGGGAAAATCCAGTTCATTAATACATATCACAGACATTTTTTTCCTTTCAACAAAACCTCATTTTTGAGGTTTTGTTCTTATTTCAGTGGTGCTTTTCTGGGTACTTTTGTCCTCATTTCAGTGGTGCTTTTTTGGGTACTTTTTTAAGTGGCAAGTGTAGCTTATTTCAGTCCTGTTCTTCATCTGTCTCTGCAGCCTGACCGTGAAGTAGAGAGAAAAGAAGGGCTCCAGCTTGCCAGGAAGCACTCACTGCTTTTTATAGGTATGCACCTCTGGGACAAAAACTTCCATATTCAAAAGTTTATTTTGGTATTGCCAAGCATGAATGTACAATTGTATTTCAGGTTGATTTTTTTTTAATACCCAATTAATATGGGTTCCTTTTGCTGTAATTCCTGGGCAGGGATGTAGGTTTCAGCTTCTGCATTGACTGCACCTAGAAGCACTTTCCTGTGAAACAGATTTACTGCATATACTGTACAGGCATGAACTTTATATTCTCTTGGAACTAGTAGGATTTTTAAATTTAGAGCCTAGAAGACTGAAATTTTACTCCTTACTGATGTCTGCAAGGACCTTGGCTGATCTTTCATTTCAAGTTTCTGTTGCAGCTACATAAAAATATTCTTAGAGCAACAATAAAATGTACAATGTGAAGATATAAAGGTGGGGAACAAACTGAGTTTCTAAAGAGAAAGCTTCTTGAAAAGATTTCTGGAGAAACTGAAACATAGGGGACAACATGCAATTCCCTCTGTATTCTTTGTTTCTCAGCTTTGCTATGGAATAATTATCTTATAGATTTACTGTCACAACCTAAGAACAATTTATTTTTCTCCATTATGGAGAAAATGGGGAACTGTGGATTTCTTCTTGGTGGAAAAATGTGAAAATTCAGACTGGAATGTATTTCTGTTTATCCTATTCAACTTAAGTGCACCTTTAAGAGAGAATGGAGAGAAGGTTCACTCATTAAAAAACTCCCATCTTCTCTCTGGTCCCAAAATACATTTTTCCTAAGTGGAATATACTCCCTGCAAATAAGATAAAATAATTCCACCCCCCCCCTTCCTCCAGAGACCAGTGCCAAGACACAGGATGGAGTGCAACATGCCTTTGAGGAGCTGGTCATAAAGATCCTGCAGACTCCAGATCTCTGGGATAAGAGCACAGGGAAGAAGGGAGTCCAGCTCATGGAATCTTCAGCACAGCAGAATAAGGGATCATGTGGTGCCTACTGTGCACTTATTTAAATGTACAGGTGGCTGTTCTGCCTGACTGGAGGGGACTTGGGAAATAAAAGGGTGGGGGTGGGATTCCAAGCACCACTCTGTGCCATGTTTGATGTGCCATCAGTTGTGCAGATCCAAAACACAAACTCATTAGCAAAATACATTTTTATTCATTAACAAAATACAGTTTCTCCTTCCCTTTTGCACAACTGCTCTCTGCAGGTATTTTTCTGGTAGCTCTCAGATTTCTCACTATTAAATCCTTGTGCTGCTTAGAGTATTGTGCTCCTGCTGTATGACATTCAACATGGACTTTTGCTGGAATTCCTGCCTCAGCATAAATAAGGTGGTATTCCATTCTGGAATATTATTGAGAAGCTTCTCTCCCCTGGGATGGCAAGGGAGGCTTTGGGGCACCCAAGTTACCTTCATGTAGTTACTCAGCAGGAGTTATTCTAACCAGTGGACAGTTTCCTGATTTTTGATGGTTTAAAAAAGTCAAAACTGCTCCATGTCCCCAGACAGTAAGCTGAGTTCCTGGTTAATTTTAGGGCTGTGATGAAGAGGATGTGTCTCTTAACACTTGTCACTGTAGGTGACCCTGTGCTGTTCTCTTTGCACTGAGGATCAGGGATGAGCTGCACTCATCATTTTGGGCTGTCACACCATGGCTGTGGTTTTGCAGTCACTGAGGTTCTCTGCAACCCTTGTCCTCTTCCAGTAACGACAGATAAAATTGAAAATTTTATTAGAATTGATAAAAATTTTATCAGAAATTGGTAAAACTCAATTTCACAGAAAATGTGCTGCCTATGGGGGTTTTGCACTAGGGTGAGTCTGTCTGTCACCAATCCCACTAGGAAGTTACCTTTTTATCTTTTACACTTTTAATGGCAATATTGTATTTTGCTAGCTTACATTAAAGTAACTGAAAATTTCAGGTGCACCTTTTATGTAACTTGTGCCTTGCTTCTGTTAATGCATATTTCTACTATTTAGACCATGTTAGATCATAAAGCAAACATACAGCTCTATTTACTGCTAGTCATGCAAAATATTTTAAGATGTTATGATAGCAACCTTGTTTTAAATAAATTCTGACCCTCAGCTTTTTAACTTAAATCTGAATCTTCTAAATATGTTCATGTCTTGCAGACTATAAAAATCTGTTTGTAACCTGAAATACAGACCTAGGGTAAGATCAGTCTGGCCATTTATTATTTTCATAAAATGACTTAGTTTGAAATGCTGTCACTGAAATAGTTTTGAAAATATTTCACTCAGTTTTTCATAGGATCAAGGTACATCTGTCACAAATTACCCTTCTAAGATGCCAGATCCTTTTTGGTGGCTGTGCTGGGACATGCTTGCAGAGCTGACAGCCCACTGCACGTGGAGGAGTCCTCAGCATTTGCTGAGGCCACCAGGCTGCAGTGCAGGGACCTGACTGGTAAAAGTTCTTGTTTTTGTAGCAGTGGGAACAGAACCTCAATGCCCATGGGCAGGACCATACATGAAAGTTGCCATTTGGAGGGGATGGATGGGGGTGATTCTTCTACACAACTTTTTGGGCTTGACATAATGTAGATTCAGTGACACTGATATGTAAGAAATGTGCTTTTAATATGCAACTTCTAGTTCTGCTAAATGTCATGGAACAAGAACATTTGACTGTTAAGATATAAGGAACAAGACTGGTACACCAAAAGGTCTTGTTTAAAGGGCACAATACACAGGAAATATCAGACCTCAGCAGGCAAGTGAAAACAGGAACTAGTTACACCTAACATGCACCTGTACAATGCTCTCCCCTTCATCCCCCAAGTATGAGCACAGCTACTTCCAGAATCATCTTTGCATCTTCCTAAGACCCACTCAAAAATACTGTATATTCAAGTATCCTCAAATATATACAAGGTCCTCTGGCAGTTTCCTTCTTCAGGCCAATTAGATGCTCTGGAAACCTTGACCAGATTTGGAACAGAAGTAGTCATAAATGCTGGAAGGATGATGATTTTGACCTGTAGCTCCTCCTTTGAGTGCCCTTTTTGGAGCTGTTCCATTGGTGTCAAGGCTGTGTCCAACCAGGTAGCACAGGCAAAGATGTTTTGCAGAAACAAAGCCTCTTGACTGTCCTATTTTAGAACCATATGCAGTTGTTTTCATGAACACTACAAAAATCTAGCTTTTAGGAGCTGGCCAGTCATACAGGTACACTCACAGGCTGTTCAGCATTTTTGACTGGGGCAGTGAGCATACCTGTGGATGAGCAGACTAATACCTGTGACTTGTGCAAGACAACTTGTACTACTGGGCAATGTGGTGGACATAAAAAACCCTTCTATAGCTGGCCTAGTTCTAAGTGCCTAACTAAAGGATTTGCAATTAATGCTTCAGTGTGAAGGGAAGCATGTTTTGCTGGCCTGTTGAACTTCTGAGTAACTGGCATGGTGTAACCTCTCTTCAAAGAACACTTCCCACCCAGCTGAAGGAGCTTGGTCCCAAGGGCTACTTTATTCTGAGGTTTTAAATCTAGCCACAAAATTTGCAGCTAGAATTGTGGCCAAAGGACAAACCTTCCATCTTGTCAATGACTAAGCACAAAATGCTTTGGAAGTGTGGGACCCTCTGTGAAACACCACTGTAACAAAATGCACTATTTCCAGTCTAAAGATCAGTAAAAGACTGGACTGGCTTATTTGGTCTGAGTACTGACTTCTAAATGACAGCTGCTATTCAAAATCTTGACTCAGAAAGGCAGTGTCAGCTTGTGACTTTGTTTAGTGTTTCCTCATACAGTCTTTATTTATTGCCTTCTAGGTAAGACCAGCAGTTTTGAAGCAAATTCAATGTACTTCCCTTTTCTAATTCATTTATTTACACAATATTTTTATACAATTTAAGTCTTTCCCTTAAACATGGTAACAAGCTATGACCTAACCCAGCTGACTGGCACCCAAAATGAATCTGTGTTTAGTTTATCTAGCACAGTTTTCAGCTCATTACATGCACTCTGGAGATCTTCTTTCACCAGTACAGTGTCAATTAAATGGCCATACTGCTCTTCAATGAATGCTGCTGAATTAATAATTTCCTGCTGTTCTTCATCCTGCTGATCAACACAAGATGTTGGTAAGAAATTTACAGCATGTCCTTCTGGTTACTAGCATTTTAAAGTATATTAGCACAATGAGTCATTACTCTGAGAATGAGTAACAAAAGCTGCTACCATTAGGAACAGGTATTGAAGATATTAGAACTGAGATGAAGGAGCAGTATGCTACAGGCAGCTGTTCCAAAAAATGCAAGGGGCCTCAGGGAAGGGGGAAAATATTTTACAGGAGGGACATAAAATGGTGATACTTCATTTTATGTAGTTAGAGTTGCTGCCTAACCCAAAATACAGGAGCCACACTCCTCAAAAACTGAAAAGGAATGCTTCATACACTGTCCCAAGTTCAGTATTTTTGAGGGCTTACACAAAAACTTACCAAGTGAATTATGTTCTGTAAGATAATAAATTTAAGTTCAGGTTACCCAAAGTAATGATATTATGCACTCTGTTCAGGTTTACACATCACCAAGCTGCAGCTGATCTAGGTTTGATCCTCCTATGACATCCACATACTGTGTTTTGTGTGCACACCATTAAAACATTGGCTGACACTGGTGTGGGTGTCACTTTGGGAGTATAAGAAATAGCTGGCTACATTTTGGTGGGGCTGCTCATCAGAAATGAGGGTGAGTCTTTGGATTATCTGAGTTCAGCAGCGATTTCCCCTGCTGCAGCCTTGATGATGTATCCAGATCCATAAGGAAGACTGGCAATTGGATTTATGTTACTTTACAACTTGAGTATATAAGTTGTATTTCATAAATGTAAATTCCATTCTGAAGTTCCACCTGAAAGGCTACAGGACCTACTTAGTGCCCCACTTTAACTCTTGTTAGGGAAGAGGAGCTCTTTCATGTAACAGAAGTGCTAGCCCCAGTACTTCTTTCACGTCTAAAAAGAAGATATTAGAAGTTGGAATACTTACAAGGGGGGATGAGATTTCTTCTGACATGTGAGATTTTAAGACATGTTTTTTCTTTTCTGAAATGAGAGGCTTCACAAAGATAACATAAGGCTTAAACTCTGGAGTCCTCAAGTGCTTTACTGCCTGTGAACAGATGATTTTTCTTATCAGACTTCTTTTTGCTACATGTCAATGATAGACTCAAACTGGTTTCAGTGGTTTCACTGGTACAGGCTGACACACTGTGGTGTGAAGTTCTGTCTCCCACATCTGACCACAGCAATCTTTTGTTCTTCAAACAAAGGCTCATGAGAATGTCCTGGCTAGCACACAAGAGTGCATGGAGCAAGGCCTGAATAGCACTGTGATTCCAAGGGGCAAGGACATGGCAAAAAAATACTGAGCAAAGAATAAAAACCCCAGACTTCATGGGCAAGTTATGGCTTGCTTCACCTAAGCAGCAAAACACTGCAAATTTTAAATTTGGAATTCATCTGAGGTAGCACCACAAGCATTTTCCTAGCCCAGTTACAAAATCTGGATCAAAATTTCAAGTATTAACTCACAGCATGGGGGTATGAAGAGCAGGTCTACTGGCATTGCTTACACTGCTCATGTCCTGGGGTGATTCATGATGTTACTGTATTCTGTATCTGCACCCAAAAATGGGTACTGTATCTTTGAGATCCTACAAATGAAAGCCTGGGGGGGGGGGTGTGGGTATGCTATGGCCAGCATTTTTAAAATCAGAACTAGAATGAAAATAACAACTTTGTTCTAAGGATTCTCTCTAGGACCTGAGCAGGCTGGGACAGGGATGCACATTGGTCCTACAGCAAGGGAAAAGTCCCACAGTGAGGACTGCTCAAGAGACATCCAGGCTGTGTCAGATTAAGCCCTTTTCTGACCCAGAGATGGGGCAACTGAGAGGTGTTTTAAAAACTTTTATTCTATTTTCAGTCTCATGTGAAGGGTGAGACAATACAGATGTTATAATTCACACCAATCAGAAGCCAACTATTTCCTAATTACAATACACTATAACTGTTTCTTGGCCTATCAGCTTTTGCCATACCATACTGTAAATGCTTTAAGCCAATGCTTAAAATGCTTAAAGCCAATAATCTAAAATTACCCCTT
Source organism: Peucedramus taeniatus (assembly GCA_013400575.1). Classification (NCBI taxonomy): domain Eukaryota; kingdom Metazoa; phylum Chordata; class Aves; order Passeriformes; family Fringillidae; genus Peucedramus; species Peucedramus taeniatus. The sequence goes on along the minus strand of WBNO01027773.1, from coordinate 372 downwards.
GTGGGTCCTTCTACAATGCATCTTTCATAGTTCTATTTCTCCAAAGTCTCCAGTGTTATTTGCAACGCATGTCCCAGCTGGACATGTAGGAACTGTAACCACTGCACTGCATTCCCAAGAGCCCCATTCTGCTCAGGCAGCAGTAAATCATATTTGAATTCTTTAAAATAAGCTGCAGAACTTACTTCAGGTACCACATCCACCAAACAAACCTTCTTCTTGGCCATCACAGACCGGATTGCCTCCAGACTTGTACCGTACAAATTTTCTTTGTACTCTCCGTGTTCCACAAATCTAAAAAGTCAACAAATTTTTAAATATAATCTACAAAAAATATTAAGAATATTTAACTTAGAACATTTGATAGCTGTT